>JAOTRI020139852.1:0-21162 GCA_028564885.2 Zoanthus sanctaehelenae
GGGTGGGAGGGGGGCCCCCTGGGGCGCCCCCCGGGCTACGGGCTGAAACACGAGGGTGTGGGGGACAAACAGGATTAGAGACCCTGGTAGTCCACACTGTAAACGATGGAGAAAATGCGAATGCAATCCCGAAAGGCAGCAATCTCCCGCCTGAGTAGTACGATCGCAAGATTAAAATTCAAAAAATTTGGCTGTTCACCGTTTCGATTAGAGGAGCGTGTAGTTTAATTCGATAAACCGCGAGATACCTTACCCAAACTTGAATCCTTGAGGATTCTAAGGAATCCTTATGGACCGGTATTGCATGGCCGTCGTCAGTTCGTGTATGAAACTTAAAACGGACCCAACCCGAGGATTAGCCGCGGATGAAGTCAGGTCTTATGGTCCCAATGTTTGGGGATAATATGCGCTACATTTTCTTATACAATGGGAAACCTGGGAGGTGAAACCCAAAAGTGAGAGTTCGGTAGGCTATTGGAAGATGGCCGAAAGTTGAATTTAATAGTAATCGGAAAGTATAGCGTTCCGGTGAAATGGTCTAGGTGTTAGCACAAATCGCCCGTCACCTTAACTTAGGATGATGGTTCGGACGCCGCCGCGCCCCCGCGGGCCCCGGCGGTTACGGGCCCCTACGAAGTTAAGCAAGTCGTAACATAGTGAGGGGAGGGGAACCTCCCCTTGGGGCCGTTTTTGATTAGAGGCGGTCCCCTTCTCCCATCGAACTCGGAGGGGCAGGGTGCCATCAGCTTATGAAACCATGGGCTGATGGGAACCCTCGCCCCTTTGGGGCGAGGGTTGCATGCACATGAGTGAGCCTTTATTTCTAAGTACAATCACATTGGGCTTAATAATTTATAGTGTCAAGGGTTTGACTCTAAAAATCTCAATTCTAACGTTATTAATTACAAGCTGATGGAGTTTTTCTGAGGGGGCCGGCCTTTTATTCCCCATTGAGCTTTTACAGGGTGGAATTCCTTTGGGAGGATATAATGGATTATTGACCATAAACAGTTGGACGAAGGGCACTGAATTACTTGTTCTTGTTGGCGCCACTGCAGTTTTAATGATGATCGATCCTCCTCTCCAAAAGGAGATGGCTACTTCAGGGGCTCAGGGTCACGCTACCCCACCCGCAGAAGCCAATACCCCAATTTTAATTCTAATGGTGGCATTAGGAGGCGTCCTCTTAGTGTCGTCTAGCAACTGGCTTTCTGTTTATTTAGCTATTGAACTGCCTACCCTCTCCTTATTTATACTAGCCGCCCAAAAGAGGGGGTCCGGCCATAGTGCCGAATCAGGCTTAAAATACTTTGTGCTGGGGGCACTTTCCTCGGGGCTATTCTTGTTTGGATGTGCCATGATGTGCGGATTGACGGGGGGGACCAGCGTGCCCTGTACTGATCTGGTACTCGGTCAGGCCCCCGGGGGTGCCATGCCCCCGATGGGAGGCTTACTGATTACAGTAGCGCTGTTGTTTAAGCTGTCGGCTGCCCCATTCCATATGTGGGCTCCCGACGTATATGACGGCGCGCCGACCACGACAACCGCTTTGTTGGCAATTGTGCCGAAGGTAGCCATATTTTCTATTTTAGTTTCAATTGGCCCGGCAGTAAACATATTATTGATTGGTGCTATATTTTCAATGATTGTGGGCGCCATTGGGGCTTTAAACCAAACAAAAATCAAACGCCTACTAGCCTATAGTGGAATAGGGCATATGGGGTTTATACTTTGGGGGATGGAGATTGGGTCTTTTGAAAGTATTCAAGCCAGCCTGGTATATATGATTTTATACGTGACAATGTCTATTAGCATTTTTGCTATAATATTGGCCTTGGGGGTGGTTAGGAATTTAATAGTGGAGTTTAGTGGTCTCTCCAGGAGAGAGCCGACTTTGGCTATAACATTGGCCCTAACTCTTCTTTCGATTGCGGGTATCCCCCCTTTAGTTGGATTTTTAAGTAAATGGTTGGTATTGTTGCCGGGGGTGGTTAATCAATATTATTTAGTCTCGGTTTTAGCCGTGGTTTGCTCGGTCATAGCTGGCGTTTATTATGTTAGAATAGTAAAGATTATCTACTTTCAAGCCGATTCTTCCCTTTTAATTGGCATAAAAACACTTAGGAGGGAGAATAGAATAAATTTAAGAAAGGCTTTGCTAATTGGTGCCAGTTTATATGTGATTGGGTTTACAATTGTCTCCCCCAATTTATTATTGCAGCTGGCCCATTGGGCCACAGTGGGGCTGTTCTAGCCGAAGGGGCGCTACCCCCGCCCAAATGGGCGGTGGTGTGGGGCCCCCTGCCGGGGAACCGGCGTCCTTCTGGCCTAGCTTCGGCTAGGGGGGCGGGTGCCCGCCGTAGGGTGGACTAACGGCAAGTCACCGGGCTCATAACCCGGATATGCAGGTTCAACTCCTGCCCCTACAACATTCCCCCCCGCAAGGGGGGGGGCGTTGGAATGCAATGTCGGTTTGAGTAAAAAGAGTGACGAATGGAGAACTAGGGTGCACTAAAGAGGACGGAGCCCCCCGAAATGGCGGAGGAGAGACTTTGAAGCCCTAATGTCCCGTGCGGCAACGCAGTGGGGGGGCCAGGGGAGCGAAACATCCCAGTACCAGGCCCCCACCCCCCCCCCTTTTCTCACTCCATAGGGGGTGTTGGGGGGGGGCATAGTAAAAATCAAACGAGATTCCGTAAGTAGCGGCGAGCGAAAGCGGACGAGCCCTTTCCTGTAGGCCCCCCGGCCCTGGCCGGGGGGCGGGCGAGTAGTGATGGGAAGATGGGTGTCCACACATCCAAGGCTTAATAATTAGTGTCACACCGAAAGAGAGGAGTACTGTAAAGGAAAGTTGAAAGAGACTTGAAAAGACCTTGAAATGAGTCACTGAAAGCAGTTGTAACACAACGTACCTTTTGCATAATGGGTCCACGAGATAAAATTTGGCAAACTTAAAGTGCAATCTCGCAGCCACCCCACTGCGTTATCACGCGTGGATGGCTGGGGGGATTGTTTTTGGCCCCTAAGGTGTAGTGAAAGCAAGGCGCCGCTATAGCGGCCCCCCTCAGTCAAATTTCCCGAAACCAAGTGATCTAGCCATGGGCAGTTTTTAGGAACGAACCGGTGGTTGTTGCAAAAATCTCGGACGACCTGTGGTTAGGGGCGAAACGCCAATCGAACTTGGAGATAGCTGGTTTTCTGCGAAAACTATTGAAGTAGTGCGTCCACAGTAATGAGTCGAATAATCAAGATTATGACCCAAAAGGGGAGTGATTATTCGATGAGAATGGCTTGGAATGTGGTAAAGCCCGACCCCCCGAAGCCGGGGGGTTAACTATGAAGAAAAAAAGCCAGAGTAGGACAGACAGACTGTGGGCGATAAGGTCGACAGTCAAAAGGGGAGAAGCCCTAACCAGAAGTTAAAGTCATTAATAAAAGATTTAGTGTAAAAGAGGTGTTGGGTTTAGACAATGAAGAAGTAGGCTTGGAGCCAGCCACCTTTGAGAGATGACGTAGCAGTTCACTCAAGAAATTCTTTTATCTCTAAAATTATGGTGGCTAAAGTTGAACTGAAACTCTGGGGGCGAAATAACAAACTTTCCGTTATATTTGCCCGGTAGCAGAACGTACTGTTAATTGTTCAGTGAGAGCCCCGTGCGGCATCAGAAGTGATAATGTGGACATGAGTAAAAAATCATAGGATCACTCCCCCCCTGGTTTCCCATATTAACTATGGGGTTAAACAGCCCCTAAAATCGCAGTCCCAAAGGTTGCGTTGATGGGGGGCCATGAGTAATAGACGCACAAAGTGCCAGGAAAGAATTATTCAAGCCCTTCCCAGAAGGTACCCTTCTGGCAAGGGTACTGTACTAAACTAACTAAAGTGGGGGATAGTGAGGGGATAAATTTTCTTAAGGAACTCGGCAAAATCCCAATGGCCCACCAGGGCATATTGGAACACGGGCCTCGACTGTTTACCAAAAACATAGCCCTCGGCTAATATGAAAATAGATGTATAGAGGGTGATGCCTGCCCAATGGTTGTATCTAAAAGCGGTTGATAAAAGTCGACCTCGTAAGGACAATTGAATGGCCGCGGTAACACTGACCGTGATAATGTAGCGTAATCAATAGCCAATTAATTGTTGGCCAGTATGAATGGCGCCACGAAGGCCCCACTGTCTTAAGGAAATTCCCAGTGAAATTGAATTCGTAGTGAAGATGCTACGTCCAATTTGTTAGACGAAAAGACCCCGTTGAGCTTTACTGGAGCACTTATATGGCCCCGGCCTTCCCATGCCTGGGAACCGGCCGAATTTAAATGGGCGGCTTAGATTATGTGGCAGCCCCCCGCTGGGGCAAATGAAACACCACTCCCCCATGTCAAAGGGGCTAACCCCCCCCTTGGGGGGGACAGTGTAAGTAGGACAGTTTGGTTGGGGCGACCGCCTTTTAAAAAGTAACGAAGGTGCGCTTAAGGTGTGCAATTAATGACTGAAGCCTGACTGCGAGGGGGGTACCCCGAGCAGACACCCCTAAGCCCGCCCGAAGGGCGGCGGTGGGGTGGGCCATAGTGACCCGTTAATTTAGAGTGGAATAGTTAACGATCAACGAATAAAAGTTACCACGGGGATAACAGCGTAATATCGTTAGAGAGTTCACATCGACGACGATGTTTGCGACCTCGATGTTGAATTGCGGCATCCTGGGGTGCAGCCGCTCCCAAGGGTTGGTCTGTTCGTCCATTAAAGCCGTACATGATTTGAGTTAAAAGCGTGGTAACACAGCTTGGTTTCTATCTACAAATTGAAGAAACATCGATATAACTATCTTCTAGTACGAAAGGACCGAAGGATTAGTGATCCTCTTATTTTTTATAAGTTACGATCAACCCATTGACCTTAAGTAACCGGAGGTTGCAACAGAGGTCTCTCAGCTAATCACTGACCGCTTCTAAAGTGGGAAAGTCATATCGAAATGTTTGGGGCCCATTATAGGGGGGCTAAACCCCACCATCACGAGTGATGGTGACCAGCCCTCGGGCTGGGATTAAATCATTATGGAAAACTATTGGGGGAACTGTCCATCCCAGTAGAAGCAGCAACGCGGCTTCCCATCCTTTTAAAGAGTAATGGAGGTGTGTTCCCCCCCGTCTTTATTATAGGCTCTCTAATTAGAGAGCGGGCGGTGATAGCAATCTTTCGATCATAAATTGAGGAGCCGTCGCCCCGAAGGGGCAAGGGAAGGATTCCCATCTTTCGATTATAGTCAAGGCTCTCTTTAAAGAGTAGCCTGTGGCTATGACCATCGGTCTATGTATCTTTTAGTTATATTCGCCCCCCTTTTGGGGGCCTTAACATCAGGGTTTTTTGGTAGAAAAATAGGAGAAAAAGGTGCTGGAATTTTTACTTCGGCCTGTTTAATTTTAAGTTTGTCCTGGTCTACTTTAATATTTTATGAAACCGCCTTAAATTCTTCGACAACATACATAAAACTATGGAGGTGGTTAGATTCAGATTTATTGACCGCCTATTTTGGCTTACAATTCGATAGCCTTACTGCCACAATGTTGATCGTGGTTACAAGCATATCCACTTTAGTTCATATTTTTTCTACCGCATACATGGACGGCGATCCCCATCTTCCCCGATTTATGTCATATTTATCACTTTTTACATTTTTTATGATCCTATTAGTGACTAGTGATAATTACCCTCAATTATTTATTGGTTGGGAAGGGGTAGGGCTATGCTCCTATTTATTAATAAATTTTTGATTAACTAGAATTGAGGCCAATAAGGCGGCCATAAAAGCCATGTTGGTCAATCGAGTGGGGGACATTGGGTTAGTTTTAGCGATGTTTGCTATTTGGGAAGAATTTGGGTCTTTAGATTTTTCTTCAGTTTTTAACGCCGCCGTGATTGCCGCCGAAGGGCCTTCGACTGAAAGCCATATCACCTTGATGTGTTTATTTTTGTTTATCGGGGCAGTTGGTAAATCTGCACAATTGGGATTGCACACCTGGTTGCCGGATGCTATGGAAGGTTAATGTTGGGCCGTCTTATCTAAGTAATTAGTTACGATTATAAATCCACTGTATGCTGGAAAAACCTTTCCTTTCCTTAAAGAAAGAAAGTAAGATCCCATCGAACTCTAAAATTAGATGGTCTTGAGAAGGTTGATCAGCCGGTAACAAAAACCGAAGGTTAGGATTACCCCCCCTTCGTTGTTGAAACCCCCGAGACTTTATGTGGAAACCACTTACGAGTAAACCGTCGCCCCGAGGGGGGCGAGGGTCTTTAATACCGCCCCCCTTCGGGGGTAAGTAGAGGTGAGACCGGTTCAAGTCCGGCTGCCCCCTAGATGGTCATCATAATAATCCACCTAATTATAAAAATATTAGTGATAGTTGTCCCATTACTTGTTGCAGTGGCTTATTTAACTTTAGCCGAACGGAAAGTTTTGGGGTATATGCAAGCTAGAAAAGGACCAAATGTAGTAGGGGTTTATGGATTATTACAGCCTTTGGCTGATGGTGTAAAGTTGTTTGCTAAAGAGATGGTGATCCCCCACCACGCGAATCTTTTCATATATGTAGCCGCCCCAATATTATCATTTACCTTGGCTTTAATCGCTTGGGGGGTTATTCCTTATGAAAGGGGGGTTTTAATAAGTGATTTAAAGGTAGGAATCTTGTATTCATTAGCTATCTCCTCCATAAGCGTTTATGCCATACTAATGTCCGGGTGGTCTAGTAATTCGAAATATGCTTTTTTAGGAGCCATTCGAGCTGCGGCCCAAATGGTTAGTTATGAAGTTTCTATCGGGCTAATAATCATTACTGTCATTCTGTGCGTGGGCTCCTTAAATATAACTGAGATAGTATTAGCTCAAGGGAATAGTGTTTGGTTTTTTTTCCCTCTTTTCCCCGCTGCTATGATGTTTTTTGCCTCCGCATTAGCCGAAACAAATCGGGCTCCCTTTGATTTGACAGAGGGGGAGTCCGAGTTGGTGTCCGGGTATAATGTCGAGTACGCCTCAATGTCTTTTGCTTTATTTTTCCTTGCCGAATACGCTCACATTATATTAATGAGTTGTATGACAACTATCTTATTTTTGGGGGGATGACTTTCACCAATTGCGGTTTTCCCTCTTGGAGGCTTATTGGGAAAAGGAGGGGCTTGATGGTTTGGTATAAAAACCGCCTTTATAATTTTATTGTTTATTTGAATAAGGGCCTCCTTCCCTAGAATGCGGTATGATCAATTGATGGCGCTACTATGGAAATCTTATCTGCCTCTAAGTTTAGCTTTGGTTATTTTGGTTGCCGGCGTTTTACTGGGTTTTAATGGCCTACCCCCCAGCTGGTGTTCCTAGAAGGGGCAGCCTATAAGGCTGATAGTAAGGTTCCAAGCAACCCGGACTTCCTAGGAAACAGGCTGTTCCTATCGTACCGGCTCCAACGGTCGAATGGTTCCCCAGCATTCCCTTGGGAATGGTTTTTGTTTAAAGGGAATCATTCCTTTAAGAATGGATGATGGGCCTATCATGCATTCCCTTGAGAATGTACACGGAGCTTTATGGGATTATAGTTTTATTAATTTTTAGTGTAATTCTTTCCGCCATTATTTCCGGCGCCTCTTATGTTTTAGGGGTGAAGCAGCCGGACCGGGAGAAAGTCTCCGCTTACGAATGTGGGTTTGATGCCTTCGGGGCCCCCGGGCGCCCCTTTTCGGTCCGGTTTTTCTTAATTGGGATTTTGTTTTTAATTTTTGATTTGGAAATTTCTTTCCTTTTCCCTTGGAGCATAATATATAATCAAATTTCCCCTTTTGGGTTTTGAACCATGGTGGTGTTTTTGGTCATTCTCACCCTCGGCCTAATATATGAGTGAATAAAGGGGGGCCTAGAGTGGGAGTAAATTATAATGATCCAAGGACCATCCCTTGGGATGGTGGCCAGCCCTCAGGCTGGGATTATTATTGATAGTCGATAATCATGAGAATATCAGTTCTCGAGATGATCATGATAATCAAGATTATCGAGCCACAAGGAACCCTCGCCCCCTTCGGGGCGACGGTTGTCGCAAGGTAGGCAAGTTGTAAAGTGGAAGATAAAGTCCCATCCGCCACGGGAGTGGCGGCGTGCCGAGGCGGCGGGATATCCCGCCGCCGCCCCCCCCTATTCGGGGGAGGGGTTTTCGGCCAATTATCATACCAACTCCGGTATCCGCCCTAATTCACGCCGCAACCATGGTTACGGCGGGTGTTTTTTTATTAATTCGGTCCGCCCCCCTGTTGGAACAAGCGCCATTGGCTCTGATGGTAGTGACCGTCGTGGGGTCCATGACCGCGTTTTTTACTGCCACGATTGGGTTAGTTCAAAATGACTTAAAAAAGGTAATTGCTTATTCGACTTGTAGTCAATTGGGGTACATGGTGGTGGCCTGTGGGATTTCCCATTACTCCATAAGTTTATTTCACTTAATGAACCACGCCTTTTTTAAGGCTTTGCTGTTTTTAAGTGCCGGATCTGTCATTCATGCTATGGCCGATGAACAAGACATGAGGAAAATGGGGGGACTAATAAAACCCACCCCATTTACTTATACTATGATGGCCATCGGTTCCCTCTCTTTAATGGGCTTCCCTTATTTAACGGGCTTTTATTCTAAAGATCTAATTTTGGAGCTGGCTTACGATCAATACTATTTAGCCTTTGCTCATTGGTTGGTGGTCTTTTCCGCACTATTGACGGCTTTCTACTCAATTCGATTAATCTATTTGACCTTTATTGCCGACACAAGCTCAAAGAAAGAAGTTTTTATGCAGGCCCATGAAGGCTCTTGGAACTTAACTTTGCCTCTAATACTATTGGCCTTGGGGAGTATTTTCGTGGGCTATTTAACCAAAGAAGTGCTTTGGTCATTTCAGGCCACACTTCCCCCCATTATCCCTATCTCTATCAAATTGCTGCCTGTAATTTTTAGCCTCTTAGGGGCAATTTCGGCTTTTGTGCTCTACCATTGCTCCACCCGCGCTTTTAGTGTGCCAACCCCGGCCATTAGTTTGGCTAGTTATGCTTTTTTATATTCTGCTTGGCAGTTCAATTACATCATAAACTATTTCTTGGTAAGAAACGTGTGGGGATTGGGTCATCTAATCTCGTACCGAGTTTTAGATAAGGGAGTGTTGGAATTGATCGGCCCCAAGGGAATATCAGACCGAATGATCCAATTAACTCAAGGGATTAGCAATTTACAATCCGGTTTAGTTTTTGATTATGTCCTAATAATGTTAATTGGTGCCGCGGTGTTTATTGGGGCAACCATCTGGCCTTCTTACTAATTTGAGGTTAAAGAAAAATGGAAAAGGGAATTAATAAATGTTTTAAGTTCATTCTTTTTAATAGATTGAACGTTATTTTAGGAATGATGTGCGCCATGCTGATAATGTTGTTTCCTCTGTTTTGATTTCCCCGGCTGAATGCATGGGGGAGAAATTTAGTGAATTAACGATTGGTATTTTTCAATTTGGCCCCCTTTCTGTGCCGCCTAATAAGGTGTGGGTATAAGGTAGCCTAGGCCTTGATTACTATATAAGAGTCCACCGGGATAACCTGGAGGGGTTAAAATTGGTACAATTTTTGGGTGGTACGGGAAAGACCTTGCCCAGTTGGAATTTTTGGCAAGAGATCTCGGTGATTATGCCGTGCCTGAAGGGTTATGAACTACTGATCTTTCTCCAATGCTTGCAAATGGATATCAAGAGGACCTGGTGGCGGAAGCCATTGATGATTGGGCATACAATAGTAAGATCCGTTTAATCGACTTACGTGAAATGAGGGATAATTATGCCAACGTTGTAGTGGAAGAGTTCCTCGAAGAAGCGAACATCGATTTGGACACTTGGCTCGAAAAAGAAGTTAATAGCGACTCGCGCAGATTGTTCTGATGACTAACATAACTAGACCTTTGGTCTTAGCCTTTCATTTATACCCTGTCTCAAATCCCCCTATTTTTCGCGGGGGGGGGGGTAGGTTAAGGTAGACCGTTGGCCTTCAAAGCTAAAAGTGTGGGTTCAAGCCCCGCCCCCCCTGCGATTATTAGTGTTATAAAATAAAAATGGCAAACTTTATTAGTATAATATTGCAGTTAATTAATAAGGGACTACGGGTATGTTTTCGTATGGCACTTAAGGGCGCTAAAATCTGCTCCTTTACATTATTTTTAGAAATTGAGGGGGGAGGAGATTGAGCGAGGGCGCTCTGAAAAGATAACACCTTATAAAATGACAACATTAAGCCGCTTATTATTTATGGTTATTCCCTTTGGGGAGAGAGACCTGCCGGAGCCTTGGCAATTAGGCTTTCAAGATGCTGCCCACCCGGTGATGGAAGAAATAATTTTTTTTCATGATCAGATTATGTTTATATTGGTCATTATTATTACAACGGTATTATGGTTAATCGTTAAGGCTCTGAGTGGGAAATCTTACCACAGATACCTAGTTGACGGGACCTTATTAGAAATAATTTGAACCATAATCCCGGCAATTCTATTAGTTTTCCTAGCCTTCCCCTCTTTAAAGTTACTATATTTAATGGATGAGATAATGGACCCCGCTTTGACCATTAAGGCAATAGGCCATCAATGGTACTGGTCTTATGAATACTCAGACTATCGGACGGAAACATTAGAGTTTGACTCCTATATGATCCCCACTTCGGATTTAAACACTGGTGATTTTAGATTGTTAGAGGTGGACAATAGATTGGTTGTTCCTATTAACACACACATTAGAGTGTTAGTTACCGGGGCGGACGTTTTGCATTCATTTGCAGTTCCCTCTTTGGCCATAAAGATGGATGCCATTCCAGGCAGATTGAATCAAACAAGTTTCTTTGTAAAAAGACCCGGCACTTTTTATGGCCAATGCTCTGAAATTTGTGGCGCCAACCATTCTTTTATGCCCATAGTGGTGGAGGCGGTTTCTTTAAATAAATATATAAATTGGGTGCTATCCCTACAGTCCAGTTCTTAGAAGGGATAGTCTATAAGGCTGTGCTTTCTAGCTTTGCAACCGTCGCCCCGAAAGGGCGAGGGTCCCATTAGCCCTTCTCTAGGGTTCGATAGGGCTGATGGCACCGTATCTTAGGGAAAGGTTGAATGGTTTAACCCCCTAAGCCTGCGGGGGCCCCGCGGGGCCCCCCTCTCACGAGGGCCACTATGGCTATGGCGGGTATTCTGATCTATCCCCCCCTGATCGGTGGCAATGGCCGTCCATCCCAGAAGGCAAGGCCTTCTGGGGCGGGCGGGAAATTAACCGGATTATGGTTTCCCCCAAGAATTGGCTGGGCTTAATTTTTCTTTTACTTATTTTGGGGATAATTAGCGTGATAATAATTCCATCAGACAACGACGCTCGACTAAAAAGAACCGCCCTAGAGTGGTCCTTGGCGACTTTAGCTGCCACTTTGATTTTATGGGGGGCCTTTGATTCGGGGGGCCAGTTTCAAACCATAAACCAAACAGAGTGGGTAGTTTCTCCGGCCTTGAATTTCCAATGGGGGCCGATTGTTTTAGCGGTGGACGGGATATCCTTGTTTTTTTTTATTTTAACTGCATTGTTAATCCCCATTTGTATTTTAATAAGTTGAAATTCTATTAAATATTTACTGAAAGAATTTTTGTTGTGCTTGCTATTTTTGGAGATTTTATTGATGGGAGTGTTTTCCGCACTTGACTTATTGTTATTTTATATTTTGTTTGAAGGGATATTAATTCCCATGTTCCTTTTGATTGGGATTTGGGGTTCAAGGGAAGAAAAAGTGCGAGCTTCCTATTATTTCTTCTTTTATACTTTAATCGGGTCGGTATTTATGCTCTTGGGGATTTTTCAACTCTATGACATAGCCGGCACAACAGACTATCAGGCATTATTAAATATTAAATTGCCCGAATCAACCCAAAAGTGGATATTTGCTGGGTTCTTTCTTAGTTTGGCGGTCAAAATCCCCAAGGTGCCCTTCCATATTTGGTTGCCCCAGGCCCATGTTGAGGCTCCCGTCTCGGGTTCGGTCATACTAGCGGGGGTACTATTAAAATTGGGGGGTTATGGGTTTTTGAGGTTTTCTTGGCCCCTTTTCCCCGCCGCCTCTGAATATTTCGCCCCCCTAATAATAACGTTAAGTGGGATAGCCATCGTATATGGGAGCCTGACAACTTGTCGGCAAGTAGATTTTAAGCGACTAATTGCCTATTCTTCCGTGGCACACATGGGCCTGGTTACTTTGGGCCTATTCACCCATACAATAGAGGGCTTGGTAGCGGCCGTATTTTTAATGTTGGCTCATGGCATTGTTAGCTCCTCCCTCTTTATTGCGGTCACTTTTTTATATGAGCGCCACCACACTCGTCTTATAAAGTATTATCGGGGGATTGCTATTACAATGCCTATTTTTGCGACCATGATGTTGGTATTGACACTAACCAATATGGCCATCCCTTTAAGTTGTAATTTTGTGGGGGAATTTTTTTCCTTGTTAGCCGTCTTTGAGTATAGTTTGGTGATTGGGGTTTTGGCCGCATCGGGCATGGTTTTGTCGGCCGCGTATTCCCTTTATTTGTACAATCGAATTTGTTTTGGGGATGCTTCCAATTACCAACTTTTCCCCAGGGACCTAAACAGACGCGAGGCCTGGGCCATGGCCCCCTTAGTAATTCTAATTTTTTTCCTGGGGATACTGCCCTCTGTGATTATAGAGCCTGTGAAAAATGCTATAATGTTTAGTCCTGGAGGGGCCTAGCGATGACTTGAGCTTGCTTTTACACATTGTCATTTGGGGTGATCGCTTCTGGAATAATGGTCATATCGGCGCTTAACCCGGTCCACTCAGTTTTTTGGTTGGTGGCTGCTTTTACAAGTTCTTCAGCCCTCTTTATTTTATTGGGGGTGGATTTTATCGCCTTAATGTTTTTAATCGTTTATGTGGGCGCTATTGCTATTCTTTTTTTGTTTGTTATTATGATGTTGAATTTAACTGACTTCCCCCCCGCCTATCGGCTGGGGGGCGAAACAGATATGACAAACTATGTTCCCGTTGGGTTGGCCATTGGGACACTTTTCTTTTCGGAAATTGCCTCCAGTTGGCTCATAATGGGCGGCCACTATGTTCTGGCGGGCCCCTTTGGGGCTGCGACCTCCGGTTACGTTAGTGGACTGGGGGGAAATTGGAATCTGGCCAATCCTTGGTTTTTAATAAAGTGCCACAATATCGAAGCCATTGGGCGGCTGCTATATACCGATTACTACTATTTATTTATTCTAGCCAGTTTTATATTACTGGTGGCCATGATTGGGGCCATCCTATTAACTCAAGAAATAGGGGAGGAGATAGGGGCCACTGCCAAGAAACAAGATATCTTCCTTCAAACTAGCCGCGCCCCCGAGGGCGTGTAACTCCACAGGCGCCCCGCCCCTTGCAACCGTCGCTCCAAAGGGGCGAGGGTTCCTTGAGGCCCCCCAGTTCAATTCTGGGGGGCCCCCCCATGCAACTAAGGAAAGAGAATCCCGTCCTATCTATTATAAATGGTTTAATTATTGATTTGCCAAGCCCCTCCAATATTTCTTATATGTGGAACTTTGGTTCTTTGTTGGGGGTATGTTTGGGCATACAAATAATAACAGGAATTTTTTTGTCAATGCACTATTGCGCCGATGTAAGTTTGGCCTTCGCTTCCGTAGGCCACATTATGCGCGATGTTAATTATGGCTTTTTACTAAGGTACTTACATGCCAATGGGGCTTCCATGTTTTTCCTATGCGTCTATCTCCATATAGGTAGGGGATTGTACTATGGGAGCTATTCACGAACTGCGGTTTGGAATGTTGGTGTTATAATATATGTATTGATGATGGCCACAGCTTTTATCGGATACGTTTTACCTTGGGGCCAAATGTCTTTCTGGGGTGCCACGGTAATTACTAACTTACTGTCAGCCATTCCTTATATTGGGACAGATATTGTCCAATGGGTTTGGGGAGGGTTTAGTGTTTCTAACGCCACACTTAATCGGTTCTTTAGCCTCCATTACCTATTCCCTTTTGTTCTAGCAGCTTTGGCCATGGTCCACTTGATATGTTTACA
This sequence comes from Zoanthus sanctaehelenae, assembly GCA_028564885.2. Lineage (NCBI taxonomy): Eukaryota > Metazoa > Cnidaria > Anthozoa > Zoantharia > Zoanthidae > Zoanthus > Zoanthus sanctaehelenae. The sequence goes on from JAOTRI020139852.1 coordinate 14,148, forward strand.
TGTTGAGGGGTCTAATAATCCTATCGGGGTTAAATCTGATATTGATAAAGTTTCCTTCCATGTTTATTATACATCTAAGGATTGGTATGGCATAGTTGCATTTGCGGTGGTATTGAGTGCCATTGTGTACATCGCCCCCAATTTGTTAGGGGACCCAGAAAATTTCATCCAGGCCAACCCCTTGGTAACTCCCGTTCATATTCAACCAGAGTGGTACTTTTTATTCGCTTATGCCATATTGCGTTCAATTCCTAATAAGTTAGGGGGGGTTGTGGCCATGTTTTCTAGTTTTTTAATATTATTTTTAATGCCATGGCTCCATAGTAGCCGATTTCGAGGCTTGACCTTCCGGCCCTTGGCGCGACTCGCCTTTTGGTTTTTCGCGGCTGACTTCTTACTTCTTACTTGGATTGGGTCACAACCTGTTGAGGAGCCTTTTATAGTAATTGGGCAACTAGCTTCAATTTTTTATTTTTCTTACTTTTTAGTTATAACTCCCCTTTTGGGTCATTTTGAAAATTGGTTGACAAGCAACCCACGCCCCGAAGGGGCAGCGGTTGCAAAGAGCCCTCGCCCTTTCCCTAGCTAAAGCTAGGTCAGAGGGCCTTCTGGGAGGGCGGAGGCATAAGGATGGGAAGGCCATTGGCTTATGCCCTGTCTAGGTTTTCAAATCTAAAACACATAGTCGCCCCCTTCTTCAGGGGGGAACTCTAGGTTAAAAACAAAGGGGGGCCTTCTCCTAAAAGGAAGAGTTGCCCTAAGAGTTGTTCATTCTAGTCTTGAGAAGCCCCCCGGGGCGGAGCCCCGCCCCCCCCTCGCAACCCCAAAATAGAGAATAGGTAAAAATGAAATCTACCGTCTATCATCCCTATCATTTAGTAGACCCCAGTCCATGGCCTTACATAGGATCTTGCGGAGCTCTTTTTGTTACTATAGGCAGTGTCATATATTTTCATTATAGTCAACCCTGGGTGATGTATATGGGATTAATAACAATTGTATTTACCATGGTAGTTTGGTGGAGGGATGTAATCCGAGAGGCTACTTTTCAAGGTCACCACACCCTAATGGTTAAACAGGGGTTAAAGTATGGGATGCTTTTATTTATAGCCTCCGAGGTTCTTTTCTTCTTTTCCTTTTTTTGGGCTTTCTTCCACAGCAGTCTGGCACCCACAATTGAACTCGGTGCCGTCTGGCCGCCCCAGGGCATTGACCCGTTAAATCCCTTTTCGGTGCCCCTATTAAACACTGCGGTATTACTCAGCTCGGGTGCCACTGTAACTTGGGCACACCACGCTATAATTAGCGGCCGAAGAGGGGAGGCCATCTGAGGGCTTACCGCCACCGTGATTTTAGGGTTAATATTTACCGGGCTACAAGCAATGGAATACTACGAGGCCCCCTTTGCCATTTCGGATTCAGTTTATGGATCTACTTTTTTTGTGGCCACGGGGTTCCATGGTCTCCATGTTATAATAGGGACTACTTTTTTGGCCGTCTGTTTAGCCAGACTAGTATCCCATCAATTTACTCGCCATCACCATTTTGGATTTGAAGCTTCAAGTTGGTATTGGCACTTCGTAGATGTAGTGTGGTTGTTTTTATATATTTGTATATATTGGTGGGGGTCTTAGGGCCTCGATTGCCATCAGCCCTCCCCCCCTCCGTTGTAAGGAGCCGCCGCCCAAAGGGCGGCGGTTGCCCGTATTAGAATGCAATTGAACTTAGTAAGTGCATATTTAAGCCGTTGGGTGTTTTCCACTAATCATAAAGATATCGGCACATTATATCTAGTATTTGGTATTGGGGCCGGTATGACAGGAACAGCTTTCAGTATGTTGATAAGGTTAGAACTTTCTGCCCCCGGAACTATGTTGGGGGACGACCATCTTTATAATGTAATCGTGACTGCGCATGCCTTTATTATGATCTTTTTCCTGGTGATGCCGGTGATGATAGGGGGGTTTGGAAATTGGTTAGTGCCGCTATATATTGGTGCACCAGATATGGCCTTCCCGCGACTAAATAACATTAGTTTCTGGCTCTTGCCTCCCGCCCTAATTCTATTGTTGGGTTCCGCCTTTGTGGAACAGGGGGTAGGAACAGGTTGGACGGTGTATCCGCCCCTTTCAAGCATTCAAGCTCATTCGGGGGGGGCCGTGGACATGGCTATATTTAGCCTTCACTTAGCCGGGGTCTCTTCCATCTTAGGGGCTATGAATTTTATCACCACTATATTAAATATGAGGGCCCCGGGTATGACAATGGATAGATTGCCACTATTTGTATGGTCTATCTTAATCACCGCCTTCTTATTGTTACTGTCTTTGCCCGTATTGGCTGGGGCCATAACCATGTTGTTGACAGATAGGAATTTTAACACTACTTTCTTTGACCCCGCTGGAGGGGGGGACCCGATTCTGTTTCAACATCTCTTTTGGTTTTTTGGCCACCCGGAGGTTTATATTCTAATATTGCCTGGTTTTGGGATGATCTCTCAAATAATTCCCACCTTTGCTGCTAAAAAACAAATTTTTGGATACTTGGGCATGGTCTATGCAATGTTATCTATTGGGGTATTGGGTTTTATTGTGTGGGCTTGGAGATGGGCGGCCAGCAGGGTAATCTGCTGTGCTATTACCCGACTGTATGCGGGAACACCCCTATCCCAGTAACTACTAGTGCCGCCGTTTGCGGGGGCGCAGTAAAAAAGTTAGTGGGGGGTCAACCCGCAGACAACCGGGCCCCACCCCCCCTTTTATGGGGGGGGGGCCCGGGGGTCACAGAGACTACACGTCGGGCCCCTAGTGATTTAAGACTTCCTAAAGAGGACAGTCGACAACTTGTGACCGTGGGTTCCGCCCCTTGGGGAGACCTTGGTGCAGGCCCCCCGGGAGTGCCACCGTGCCCGCCCAAAAGGCGGCGGTCTCCCCTAGATAAGGCCAGAAGGCAATGCCTTCTGGGAATGGAACCGGCATGATGGGCCATCGGCCTCTTTGAGGCCGGGGGCACTCTAGCGTTAGGGGGCGAGGGGGTCAGAGCTAGCTTGGGCAGCCCCACTGGGTGCCCCCGGACCCTTCATCGGTTTAAGGGGGCCGTAGGTATGGGGACCCTCGTGGGAGGGGAGCCCCGAGATTGCAATTGGGTGTTGTCCCCCAAGGGGGACGATGTCAACAAGATATTGAAGTTTATTAATTTAATTAATGGAAGGCTAATAACTTTAAAATATAATCTCCAATTGATGGGAATTATTAAATTTGTTAATCATAAATATGGCACCCACATTGTGTATCTGGGCCCAGGCGCCATGGCTCCCAACCTCTCCTCCCCGATAGGGAACAGTTGATTGACGGGGTTTGTGGAAGGGGCCGGAAGCTTTCACGTGGCTCTCGGGGCCTCGCCTCCCCCTAGAAGCCGATTGACCGCCGCGGGGAGTATTGTCATTACACAAAAGGAGAGGTATGTTTTAGATTTAATAAACAAATTGCTGCCGGGGCGAGTGTGTTTGTCGAACAATCCCCGGGAGCAGTATCAATATTTAGCTTTCATTAGCACCAAGTGAAGCAAATATTTAGCCAGGTATCCCCTAAAGGGGGAAAAACATATCCAATATTTGTGTTGACTAAAGTGCAACCGTCGCCCCAAAGGGGCGAAGGTAGGGTCTGCACTCTTCAAGACTAACCTCGAGTCAAGTGACCGTAGGACAGTTGCAAGTGGGAAAATCACTAGAGGTGAAGATATAGTCCGATCCTCCCCCGTAAAGGGGGGGGGGGTAGAGTAGTATAGCGCGCTCGCCACCCACGCGGGGGGCGTTGCCCCCGGCTCAACCTTACCTTAAGGCTGGGGACCAGAGTGGCTATAAAATATTGCACCACATGTTTACAGTAGGGATGGACATAGATACCAGAGCCTATTTCACTGCCGCCACCTTAATAATCGCCGTTCCAACCGGAATTAAGGTATTCAGCTGGTTGGCCACCATTTATGGCGGCGCCCTCAGATTGGACACCCCCATGCTATGGGCGATAGGATTTGTTTTCTTATTTACTGTAGGGGGGTTGACTGGGGTAATTTTGGCCAATAGTTCTTTAGATGTGGTTCTCCACGATACATACTATGTGGTTGCTCATTTCCACTATGTATTATCCATGGGGGCCATTTTTGCGATTTTTGGCGGGTTCTATTATTGGTTTGGGAAAATCACAGGTTATTGCTACAATGAACTTTATGGGAAAATTCACTTCTGGTTAATGTTTATCGGGGTGAATCTAACCTTTTTCCCCCAACACTTTTTGGGCCTAGCGGGCCTACCTAGGCGTTACTCCGACTTTGTAGATGGTTTTGCTGGTTGGAACCTTGTGTGCTCCCTGGGGTCAACCATATCCATTGTTGGGGTACTGTGGTTTGTGTTTATAGTTTATGATGCCTATGCCAGGGAGGTTAAATTTATTGGTTGGATTGAGAACAGCGGAGCTAGTTGGGCTTCCCTTGAGTGGGTGCAGCCTTCTCCCCCTCAACCCCACACCTATAATGAGCTACCCTTCGTCTATGGGCCCACCCCTGCAAGGGGGGCGGGGCCGCAATAGGCACCCCCTACCACCCCTGCCCTCTAGGGGGCGGGGGTCTGCGGGCTCCCAACCTGCTCTTATTTAAGAGCGGCGGCATGGTGCCCATTGCAATCGCCGCCAAAAGGCGGCGATTGCTTGACTCGCCAATGTACTATAAATATATAATAGTGGCAATTTTACTGTTATTATTGGGGGTGTTGGGCATTGTCCTCAACCGAGGTCACCTTATAATAATGTTGATGTCTATAGAACTGATATTATTAGCCGCTTCTTTCTTATTTTTAATAAACTCTGTTGTAATAGATATTTTAATTGAACAAATTTTTACAATTATGATTTTGACGGTTGCGGCGGCGGAGTCCGCTATTGGCTTGGCCATATTGGTGGCCTATTACCGAATAAAAGGCACTATTGCTGTCAAATCCCTAAATTGACTTAGGGGCTAATCCCACCCTCTTAAACTAGGCCTGCCATCAGCCAATAGGGCTGATAGGGGTAATGGGTGGGCCGAAGGAAAAGAAAGATGCCACAATTAGATGTAGCCACTTATTTAACTCAATATAGATGGACCCTGATAACTCTGTTTTTATTATTCTCCCTATTGGTGACTTCCATTTTACCTACTATTAAAACAAATTGGCTCATAAGGAGATCTGTAATGGGGAGTTGGACGACCGAAGGGCCCTCTGGAGGCTCGGGGTTGAAGAAAGAGGTTGTTGCAATCTGGAAAGACCTAGATTAATCCGCTCCGAAAGCCCTTTACCAAAGAAAGCCCTGCACCAAAGAAATCCCGCGGTTACTCGTATGCCGCCCTTTGGGCGGCGGTGGCGTATGGCACTTACGGTGCCTTGCAACCGTAGGGTCCCCCTAGACTAGGCCTGCCATCAGCCAATAGGGCTGATGGGGGGAGCGGGCCCTACCCTCGCCCCTTTGGGAGCGACGGTTCCTTGAATAGGAGATGTGTGCTGCTTATTTTGATCAATTTAAAATAGTGAGTTTAGTCGCCCTTACTAATTCATCCATGATGATGATATTAGCGGTGGTTGTTAGCCTATTGTTGTTTAGGGGAACTAAATTAATTCCCAATAGATGGCAGTCGATTATAGAATCAATTTCTAGTCATTTCCATGGTGTAGTTAAAGACAATCTAGGGGCGGAAGGGTTGAAATATTTTCCCTTTGTTCTATCCCTTTTTACCTTTATTGTGTTTTTGAATGTATTGGGCTTATTCCCCTACGTGTTTACCCCCACAGTTCATATTGTAGTCACGTTGGGCCTATCATTTTCTATTGTGATAGGTGTGACTTTGGGGGGGCTCTGGAAATTTAAATTTAATTTCCTCAGCATATTAATGCCAGATGGGGCCCCTTTGGGGTTAGCCCCCCTGTTAGTATTGATAGAAACTGTAAGTTACGTTTCTAGAGCCATCTCTTTGGGGGTTCGTTTGGCGGCCAATCTCTCGGCCGGCCATTTGTTGTTTGCCATTTTAGCCGGATTCGGGTTTAATATGTTAATTGCTGGGACCTTCCTTAGTTTGTTCCCCTTGTTAATCATGGTCTTTATAACTTTATTGGAGATGGCAGTGGCCGTGATTCAGGCCTATGTGTTTTGTTTACTAACCGTAATTTATTTGGGGGACACGATTGCCCTGCATTAGTCCTTGGCCCCCCTCAGGGGGGGCCCATCCCCTCCCCCCTTTCCCTTCTACCACGGGGGTCCGGGGAGGGGGGGCGGGCGATTATAGGGGGGCCACGATCCGGTTGCAAGTAAAATGGTTGAGGGCGCTTTTATAATTTGATAAAAACCTTCGTGGAAATTCCCAACATCTTCCTAAACTAAACCAGCAGCCTATACCTTCTGGGAACGGGGGATCGTTCCTTGCAATCCTTTGGTTTTGGGGAAAATAGAAGACAAGTGGACCTTCTAATACATGCTAGTGCGCGCTCTCCCCTATGGGAGAAGCCTGCCCGCGCACAGGTGAGGAAACCCGGCTACCCCACCCCCAGGCTTTGTTGGGGGCTGGGCCGGAGACGTATTAGGTATGAGGGCGGTATTAAAGACCTACCCTGCCGAAGATGCGTAACAATCAACCCGGAGTCACACTTTCACTGGAACAAGGGGAAGGCTCATTAAGTCCGTTAGGGACGAGGCAGCAGTAGAGAATATTGTGCAATGTACGGCAGTATGACACAGAGAGCACACACCCTCTTGGCCTGTCCAACTAAGTGCCAGCAGACGCGGTTAGACTTAGGGGCCAAGCCTTTATGAGCAAAGGGGCGTAAAGGGTGTGTAGGCGAACTGCCCCACCCCCCCCCCCAAGGTGGTAAATGGAATGATTCTGTAGCGGTAGAATGTGCGGATAGAAAATAGAACCCCAAAAGCTGAAGCAATTTACCGCGGGGTGGGAGGGGGGCCCCCTGGGGCGCCCCCCGGGCTACGGGCTGAAA
>JAOTRI020139853.1:0-10809 GCA_028564885.2 Zoanthus sanctaehelenae
CCACGTCAAAACTATAACAAAGAGATACCCCTTTGATGTTCGCCGGGTTTCATAACCAGTCCCCTCCATTAACTATGTTATCACTCAGTCTGGGCTATAACTGGCAATTAATTTTCAGCTTTTCGCAATTACTTTGGCCCATCAAATGGCAGAACATAAACGCAGCCTTACTATATCAGCCCGGAAAAGCTTCTCTTGTCTTTTCTGTTGCATGTTTGGGACGCCATATTTGAATTTGCACACTGCACAGCACAGAATAGTGGCCTTGTCAGCCCGGGCTGAGTTTCGTTTTACGGTTACATGTGCGATTTCAGTCCTGGTTGCTAGGAGCTAACCGGGATGGAAACTTCAGCCTGGGTTGAAATGCCTGACATGTAAACAAAAACTTGTTTTATATTTTCATTTCCTAAAGAGATCGGGCTGAATTTTCAACCCGGGCCGAAACTCTACAGCTAATCGGGCCCTTAGGTGGAATAGAAGATCGCACAAATGTTCCAATCTCGGCAAACTGCCGCAATCGGACTGGGCACCCTGTGAATGGAAAGCAGAGATCTTACCGACTGCGCCAATCATGTCCATCAATCTTTTTCAGCGTTATAAGAAAAGGATATTTTATATACACACAAAATCCAACTGATACACTTGGTAACTGTGTTTTTACTTTGTGCTTCCCTATGCAATATGTTATGTATTTGACTGATAAAGTAGATTATATCACGTGTTTAATTCAACAATTATTAGTGTGTGATTCTCTTTTCGAAGGACTTCGCTTATCTTCAGGAACCCTGAACACCTTTAAATTGCTCACTCAGTGGCGGATCCAGAAATTCTAGAAGGGGGGGTGAATAATACAAAGAATTTACCAGTGACTTTAGGAGAAGAAGGGTGGCAAGTACAAAGAATGTACCAGAATATTGAAGAAATGGGGGGTGAAAATTCACCCAAATCACCCCCCCTGTATCCGCCCCTGTCATTATGTGCCGGGATATTTGAGACCTTAATGCTTAAAATACTTTTAGAACCTTTGAAAAGCAAAGATGTTAACTCGACCATTTATAATACAGGATTTCGGAGCATTAGAAATCTGGGAAAGAGAAACGGTGAGGGCAGTTGTGAAAAATAATCTAAATGTAACAAAACTTAGTAATCTATAACATTGCCTTCCATTTTAGTAAACTTGCCTACTGTCTTAGTCATTATCTAGTTATTTTGGAATTTCCGTTCCCCATTATATATGTAATGTAAAGTTAGCCAAAATATTATCATTATAAAACTTCAAATTATGCGTTTTAATGGTTATTTAACAATTATTCCAAGAGCGCGCGTTGGATATGATCGAGATAGTAAATTGCCAACGGGAAGCGTAGCGCCGAGTTGGCTATAATCATCTCATTTCCACCAAACGCGAATGGAATAATTGTTTTATTACATTTCATGAGTTTTTCGAACCCTCTAATACTTGAGAATAGCAAAATCGTTTGATACAAGATTTTTTGTTAGTTTCCATATACGGTCATTCGGTATATGAGCTGATAAAACCTAGATTGGGTAAACCAATCAGAGCGCTAAAAACGCAAAATTCGAGGTTTAAAATTTAATAATCTATTTTGTTTATGAAAAATTGACGCAAACATTTCTTTTCTTTGGTCTGGAGTTGAACCGAATTAAATCTTACCTATATTACCATCTTGACGTAATTCAAATTGGTTGGTATCATATCTTACCGCATTTGGCGTACCTCCCCGAACTATTCAAAGTACATTGTTGGCTATATAAGTAAGTGGCTTTGTTTTGGTATGCTAATGGTGGCAAGGAATGTTACAAACGACTATTTGCACTTGGCATTGAATGGAGTCAAGGACAAAATACAGGCTCTACTTGTCTCTTAAAAGTGTAAACGTTTTAAAAATTCGTTAATAAAATATCTTTTTGTAATCATTTCTTAATATTATTAAACACCGAAGCTTTATCAGTTGTGTGGAGAAATAAGTAAAAAAGGGTTAAATAGCTTTGTATATATTGACAATGAATTATTAAAGAAATATCAATTATTGCGACATTAGTCCTTCATCATGCCGCAGAAGATATTGAAAGAAATCTTTAAATACACTCTTTAAGAATATACTTAGTACGAATAATGAGGCTAAAATTAGCGAAGTTTTAAGAATACTTTAAGAATAATGCTGAGGAATAGAATTTGTTAAGAAAATAATTTTCTTATTCTTATCAGAAAAATTAGTGTGGCAGGTTCTGGTGAAACAAAGTTCACTAAACGTTTTTACAGCGACAATCCGCAAGCATCGTGCTTTCATTAATTATATCTTGAGTTATTTTTAAAAGCCTCGGCCTCTTTGCCAGCTAGCTATGCTGATGAGAACAAAAAATCCGAAACCAGCTGTCCATTGCAACTATCAATTCAAAGCAAACAAACTCGCTATTTTTCATGTTGCCTAGTTTACGGGGCCCGGTGAACGCCAGCCGCTACCAATATGGCTATATAGAGTTTAATACAGTGGCTTCAAGTTAGTTTATACTAGCACGTTTGTGTTATCAAACCTTTAAAAAGGTTTGATAAAAATAAAAAACTCAAATCAACCTTTTAAATCTAACTTTCTATGTAGTTGGTTGGCTCTGTGAGTAAAAAAGTATTGTCGCTTTTGCAATTTTTCAAAATCGCTACTTTTCTGCAGCATAACTCTGAGCACAAAGTAATTAGTATTCATAAAGATTGAAGTTTACCATTGCTATGAAGTTAACTACCCGTGACTGGCGACAGATTTTAATGACGTTTTGTTGAAACTCACATGGTTAAGTTTAAAACAAGCTTCTTTATTTTGCTGCAACACATTTTACCTGATTTGTCTTGGGAAGCCGCACTATGGACGTCAAACAATGTGCTGATTAAAATGACATAAACTATTCATGCCCTTTTAATTTTATCAGCCCCATTTTTTTGTTTGCTTTGCAATTGGGCTTTTCTCTTTGTAAGTAGGCGGGATAGAGAATCGAAAGACTGATAGCCACTCATACTTTGGTTGGTCTTTTAAAAGATATCTATCGCGCGAAAAAAAAAGAAAGATATTATTTCTACTTCACTTAAGAAACTCCGTGGTATTTTGCCAATATATTACAACGGCACAGTAGAAAAATATTCAGAACCATGGCAGCGCATAGTCCTGTTCTGTCGTTCATTCATTCTTTGAGTAAAATCTGAATTGCACAACACTTTTCATGAAAATAAAAGCTTTGTAAACAAAAACACAGAGTTCTCAGCAAAATTTTGAATTGGTTCCCGCGCATTTTTTCTATGTAAAACGTCAGCTCTCTATCAAATCTTTCGTTTGGCTATTAAAAACTTGATGAGATCTCAAAGCTCGAGACCGTCTTTCAAACGGAGTCTAGATTTTTTTATTAATTTTAATTTTAGTAATGAGTAAAATATATATTAATTCGGGCATAAACTTGTAAAATGGTTATCGCAGGATAGCCGAAATATTATTTTAAAATTTTACATCAAGAATGGAATGGCTTCTCGTTTTAAAATTTTATTTTAATTACAGCATATGGATAAATAGCTTCGGTTTGTAATTCTATGGTTGAGGTAGATACACGAATAAAAATTACCATTACTTGCAAATGAAACTTTAAAAGTTTCTTCAGAAACAATTTAGTAATAAAATATGTAAATTATACACCGTATAAAAGAAACTACCGTGTGTGATAATTTCTCACAAAGGAATTTAGTTGCACTAACACGGGCGCTGGATTCACATTCAGTCCAGAGTTGAATATGAATATATTAAGTTGACTTGAGTTGTGATAAATAAGCTTTACCAAAAGAAAATGAAGAAAGCATCGAAAGGTAAAAAAAAAAAAAATCAAGCCACAGATAATACCGGTATGTTGATAAGTATTGTATAGTGTTTCAGAAGTACGTAGATAATTGTGAGCGGTGTTTGCCATACTTTGTAATAGAACACTGACGCCTGTCTTAGTTACGAGACGCAGTTTCATTAGCATTATTTGCAATTGTGCTGTTAATTGCAGTTAGACTCAATATAGGACGGATATTTTCAATAAGTGTTTCATTTTGTATTTTGCATGGGCTTAAAACATTGAAAACCGCAGTGATTGCGCAACAAAATATCATCTATTTTGGCTGTTATAATCATGTTCTCAACAATTGAAACTGACCCAAATTGTCAACATTGATCGCATGTTTTTTAATATTTTAATTTCGCGCTTAATAACGCAACAATAACAACAAATTTATTTATCACACTGTTTTGAATACAGAAAATATAATACAATAAATAACTAAAAAGCTAAAAATACCAGGTTGCTAAAATTCCATAGATCGGCGCGAGATGGGTTCAAACCTCAAGCATATCACACCACAAACACACATAAATAGTTATAGGAAAATAATCAGGATTTTTTGCAAATTGTTTAGACAAAGAATTTGAGCTTCATCTTCAAAATGGAAAAAAATGATGTTATAAAATGCGATTTAACGGAATCGAAATTGTAGAATTGCACACAATTTAGGCATCGTGCTGATGTCATACTTGTCATTTTTTCAGCAGCATTCTAGTTGTTTGTATTTAGAAATATATTTATCTGTATACGTTAACACTGTTTATTTGTTGGGTTTTTAAGTTGCTACTGCTATTTTATTATAATAAACACTAACAAAGCCTCGACCAAAGTTATGACACGATAGATACGTAGACACAATAGATGAAATAAAATCATTAAATATTTTGAGGTAAAAGTGTTTGACGCACAAACGATTTGCAACTTCTCAAAAGTACGAACATCGCAAAATTATAACTGAATAAACTTAAAAAGAATGTGCTATATATTCGCTTACCCGTGAAATACTTTTACCACAAAAAATAAACTTCATATGCTCACGCCAGTGTGTAATATCCTCTATATATAACTACCATTTTTCAAAATCCATTTCCCACACAATGAAGTTTCTTGGCTAATGACGATCATTAGTCAAAGTAGATGGCGAGATATTTCCTTATCAGGAAATTTCAAAAGTGAAGGACATGTGCAGCTAGTTTTAAATATATTATCGTTCTATAGTTAAATATTTTTGGGTTATTCTGTTTCACTGTGAAATTTTAAAGCATACTTTAAATCTTCTAGTATAAATATGGCCAATAACTATCTTTGGTTTACGTAGACGATTAAATTTAAAAGCAGACATTTGGCAAGTACTGGACACAAAACTGAAAAAACATTGGAAATTAATAGTTGGTGTTTTCAGCTTGAATAAACCTACAAGTCTAACGAAAGCAACTGAAGGCTGTAATAGAAGATTTACTTTTGAAATGAAAGGCCTAGAATCACTCTTAATTAACTAGCAAGTCTTTTTTATTTTTGGTCTGGAGCACATGTTGAATAATTACTTCACTCTTATTATGAACTTGACGTAACAAGTATAGGCTTCACAGATCTTGCCGCGACAAGTTTTTTGGGTTGTACCTCTATCTTTGGCGATGATACAGAGGAATTTTATTTTTCAATTATTCAATTATCAACGTTGGCTTCATAAAACAATAATTCGTTCTTTAATGACAGAATAGATGCGTGACGACTTCACTGCTATGAGAATGTTTATTCATGTAGTAAATTTTCCGAATCTATCATATAATACCAGCTGCTTTGGAAATTTTGAAAGCAGTTTATTAACCTAATTAAAACATAAAACAGAGTATTCGCTGAAAAGCTATCGGAGGATATTTAGTAGGGAATAGTTTGTTGATCTGCGAAGAGAAACATTTGTTTTTACATTTTGTACGTTTAGTTTTTGAAAGACTAAAATTATATTGACAAGAAACAATTGCATGCCTTTTTAGCTAAGGCTTGATAAAGAGTTTCGGAAAATTTTTTTTTTCTAAATGTGTTTTCTGGCTTGCTTGAGCAGCACACACAAAATGAACAAAAAATATTAATTCCTCGGATAACTAAAGGAAAAAAACATGTTTTTTTTAAAAAAATAACAGATATGGAGATAATTAGCGGCTACAATTTAATGTGTTTTTTAAAAAACTGAGTCCCAACACGGTTGTCAAATTTACCAAATGATTTTAATCCGAGGTTCTTTTGATATAAATCTAAAAATATGCTAATTAATTTACTGTGTCAATAGAAATTTTGTGGCTTTTTCATCAATAAAGTATGTGACACTACTTTTTTTAAAGTCTATAAAAAGTTTTCTTTCGTGCTTCTCTACGCTCAAGCTCTCGAGGCAGATCATGTGAGTTTCGTCTGAAAAACATTACTAAGCGGAAAAGGCTGCCACTGGTATATTTATCTCTCTAGAAAATCTGTTTATCTTTTTTTAGTATTTAAAACAGTTTTTGTATATTTGAATTAATAAGAGGATTAAAGTTTTAAATTATTATTACAAATAATAACCTCATCGAGCTCGTGAAACCGATACTTCTATAAGTTATTAGCTTATAGGCAGTTATAGTTTTCATTTTAGTGGCTGCCAAACAATTGTAACCGCTTTATACGTACAAGTGAGGATTTAGAAATAATATGCGCGCTTTCTTGTAAGAACCAATAATTTTTGTCCAGCCTCATTGGTTATAATATTCAGCTTCCATATGTCAATTTGTTCTTATTCGTGAAGGCACCGGTTTGAAATGATGAGATCTAGAAGATGTTGAAAAACAATGGTCTGTATTTAGTTCAGAAGAACTCTGTACATTGGACATTTATCTCAGATTACTGACCACTGTGTAGCTTGTCGTCCTCTCTTGCAGACCCTGAACTCGCAATAGGCTCTAGAGGTCATTGTTTGTATAGTTTCAACGAGAGGCATTTTCACATTTTTCCACCCTGGACTTGTTTTGATATTGCTCTTAGTTTTTGACCAACCTGAGCTTAATTGTACTTATATAAAGTTGTTCTGTATAAATTATATAGAAAAATTGTATATATATATTTACTTTTAGGTTTAGGTAAGATTTTGTTTTTGTTAAAAATAAAAAGTCTCGTATTTTGAGATTGTGAAATGGCTTTTGCTGTCCTTGTGACTTATACCACTTTGCACTCTGCATAGCTCATTCTATTGAGTTTGAGCACTCTGTTTTTAAAATATAATGCAAAAACAATACACACTTGTGAAGATATAAAATTATACCTGCGTTGCTCTGTTATTATCTTCAGTCTCAAAATCTTCTCTGCACTGACAAGGCATCAAAGGACGAAACAGTTCTGTCAGCAGATTGAGTTTATATATATATAGATTAGTAAATGAATTACTCAATTTTTGAGCAGATATAGGGATTTAACTTTAATACAAATTATCTGCTTCGTAGCCAACACAAAGTTGACCTACTCATCAGTTAATCTCCATATGGAGTTTATATATGTATATAAACTTTCTTTTGATGATTTTCTGTTATTCTGTATAATGTAACAGTGTTTTACAGCCAAAAGTTTCCGGTAAAACGAAAAATGATAAAAAAATTTTCAAATATCGCAAATGATTTATTTTCTTATGTTATTGGTTTCAATACTTTAAATAAATAACTTTAAATAAATTTGAACCTTAAAACATGTTTTACATTTCAGTTTATTTACTGTCATTCTTAGTTCTTCCGAAAACTATAGTTGCTCAGAAATAAAATGAACATATATTTGATATAAATATCGAACAGTTTATGACACCATTACTTTAGCTAGTAATTCACCGCTGTCTCCAGCCATTGAAATGACAGTGTCAATTTTGCTGAGCGAAAGTTTTATTTTTTATGCCAGATGAGACTCTTTGTTCCTGCTAGTTTATTAAATGCTCTAATTTTGGTTCATTGGTTTGTTTTATACCAGTGTGTTTACTTTACGCTTGGTGATTTTGTGATATTCTGTCTTGTTCTCTAGACCTTTTTCCCCGAGGCGCCATTACTGAAAAGAAAACTCGGATACACTTTGCTTTCTTCACATCCTGTTTTTGTTACCTAAAATAGGTTTTACTAATCTAAACTTTAGATTTAAAGTTCACTAGGTCGTTTCCACACTAGTTTCCACGTCCATTCGCAATATTCTCTTATACGCCGTCCTAAATGAAGGATTCATTACTCCATAGATGAAGGGGTTAATAGTTGAAGAGATGTTGCCTAGCAACAAATATATTACATAAATCTCCCGCGGAAACGAAGCTTTTCCTTTCCCTAAATCAATAAAGTCAATTATCATGATAGGCGACCAACAAATAAGAAACCCAACTATGGTAAGAAAAAGTGTTTTGGTGACCCTAATGTCTTTTTTGGTAAACTTATCAGGTTTGGAGTGGATGCTGATAGAACGGATAATGTTGGGAATGGAACCATTTGTGGTGTCTTTTTTAGGAGACTGGACATTAGCATTTGTTTCAGTTGAATTTGGGTTAGATGGAGATGTAGGACTCAAGGAATGACTGTGAAGGTATTCCGTTGCTCTGTTGTGTTCACGGATTGTTTGAAACACTTTGAAATAGCAGAAGATGATGACGCCCAGCGGTAGTCCAACATACACGTAAACGAGGAGACTTTGAAACGAGACTTTATTTTCTTGAAAGCAAAACATCTTTCCCGGATGAAACACGTAACTTTTTCCAGACATGAGATAGATAGCCGGCTCCGAGCAGGCGAGTACCCAAACCAACACAACCATGATCTTGGTTCGCGTTGGGGTGAACAGTTGCTTGTAGTTAGAGTTGCGCACGATGCAGAAATAGCGATTTACCGCCACTAATGCCATGGTCTGTAAGGAGACACACGCCAACATGATAACGAAGAAACCCTGGAACTGACAGGCGGCAGAAGTGTATGGCCACATCCCGCGGATAACTACTCCAATAGACTGAGGACCACACACAAGAGGGAGAAGAATATCACTTACAGCTAGAGACACTACAAACATGTTTGGTATTGTTCGCAGTTTGGGCGTCTGGAACACCACCCAAATAACAGCCGTATTGCCAACCAACGCCGTGCATACCACTAGAATATAGAAAAACGTTTCTACAGCAGTGATTCCAACTGGCCGCGAGGAAAGTTGTTGGAGTAATTCCACAAGTGATCTGTGATTCATATCCACTTGTACACCAGAATGGTTGGTCATTTTTACTCGCTCAAAGCCTCACGCTTTTCACCAATGATTCAATTTCAAACGACGTCAGGGAGAGTCTTTCTTTTAAAGGAAAACTTTGCTGCCAGAGAGTTTCAACGGCTGATATCGTTTACTCAACTCACCGGAAGGTTTTCTGTTTTTGTTAAGATGTTGACCACGCGTGAGTGTTGATTTCTTTAAACAGACATCTCTCATTTGTTAAGTGTCTTCTCTCGACCAATAGAAAATCGGTGGCGTGACCCACGTGGTTAAAGATTAGTTTGTCTGAGGAGTTTCCTGCGTCTCAAATTTTTGTATAATTCAATTTTTGTGTGTGTTTTGAGTGTGCGCGTCAAAACCCAACGCGGGAGGTGATGACAATGTTTGTCATCAGTTTTACTTCTTAATTAGGCATTTAGTCTAAATTCACTTCATCCTGATAGCCTTTTAGTCTGATGATTTATCACCACATATTGATTAAGTTTACTTGCAAATGAGGCCTATTCGTCTCTGTTGAGAACTGCACTAATACGCTGAACTAATTCTTAGAACGTGTTGACGGCACGTACGCCTGATCTTTGAGAAGAGCTTATCACGAGATGGCGGAACACTTAATACGACCACAAAAAAATATTTGCTCAACTTTGAAAGAGCTACAAGAAACTTCTAAAATGATAAATGAACAGCACTCATGCCAAATCGCTTTCGTGATTTAGCACCTCTGAGAGCACGCAATCAATATTGCTTTTTTCTACCTTTTGTGAAGAAACTACAAAAAATGTTATTAATTCTAAACAATTACTTTTTAAATATTTGAAAGGCTTTCGCAAACATAAGCCTGCAAAAAACTTTCTTTGTCTATTTAGCAATTTCGAATAAAACAAACCAGCATGTTTTTTTTAAAAAAAAGAAGTTAATGAACTGGCAACACGCGACATTTGTTTAACCGAAAGTAGAATCGTTACCCAATGCTAATTAAAGATTTGTTGAAACGGTATCACATAGGCATGCGTGACTTAAAATGAGCAAGTTATGAGATAGCATTTTCTGAAATAAACTTAAAGACTTTCTTGTTTATTTGGTTAAGAGTGGTGGGAGGAGAAGATGGTTCAATAACTCGATAAATATCCACCAACTGTTAAACAGAAAGTGGATTTCGTACACAGCCTGAAGAAACAAAACAAAGATTTCTAGATAAGCACAAAGTTGAAACCTAGGGTCAAGCGTGGAACAATAGATTGTTTTTCGTACAAAAAAATGATCATTTGATGAACTACTGATTCTGTTTTTTTGTTTATTTAGTTGAATGATTATTTAAAGGTATAAGAAAACATTTATTGCTTGTAGTTATACACAAGCGAAGAATGTAAAGAAAACATACTATAGTGTTAAATATAAGCTGAATGTTTCAACAAAGTAAAAAAGTCAATTTTCATTACATTGAGACTCAGTTAATGTGTTTATTAATGATAAAAGAGCTATCGTATATGGGTTATTAGTAATAACAAAATTATCATATAAGAGTTCTGAGATCGACCTAGTGATTAAGTCACTTGATTATGAAAAACACAACAACTAATATTTGAGAAACAATAATAATAACACACGTAATAATGACTATTATAATTATTCTTTGTTTAACAATGTTTTTTTTTCATATTATAATTAATATTATTGTTATTATTATTAGTA
>JAOTRI020139864.1:0-10809 GCA_028564885.2 Zoanthus sanctaehelenae
AATCATGTAATCCATTTTTGGCAAAACCGCCATTTTGTACAGTTATGACGTCATAGTGACGTAATAATGACATCATACGTTAATTAAAATACCTCAACGTAATTGCATTCTGATTGTCTATCACTGTGCCAAAGTTGGTAGTGATACGTTTAATAGTATTGAAGTTATGAGCCGTGGGCATTTTCTGCCCCCCCCCCCATCCATGACAGAACAACATCCAAAAGCCCATGTAAGATAGGGTTAAAAAAGATATTTTCTTTAAATGATGAGTGGCAGAAAGAATATTATCACAATTAAAGGCTTCAGATCGGATTATACTGACAGATAAAACTTATGTTTATTTTTGTCTTCGGTTGTTTTTTAAACTAAGTTAGATTCTAATGAAATTATAGTTTCATTATTGTTCATTAAAAATACTCAAAATGTGTCGTTTAATTTTTCGAACTAAGTTGCTACAATGTGTTTTAAAAAAATAGAAAAAAACTTGACACGAGAATTCGTTTTCATGGGGTTTTAGTTGAATGTAAATTCCTTATTTTATGTATCAATTATGAGCAGCCAAGACATCATACATGCATATTTATGAAGGCCTAACCATCATAACTGTGCTCTTGAGCGAGTAATAATAACCTCGGAAGTCCACCCATACTATTCCTGTACCAAACGATGACGTGTTTCCTCTTCTATAGATGCCATTGATGTTAACCTTGTGGCATCGGTTATGCCACCAAGCACCAGGATATTTTACAACGCAATTTCCAGAATACAAATCATTATCGGCGTCATGTGTGGTAAAATAACGGCCATAGTGAAGTTGTAGAGAGTTACCCGCTGTACCATTGTAAGCTCCGAAGGAAATCTTGTATTTCTCATCTTCTCCTGAGATAACAAATTTCTCATAGGTTGCAAATCTTTTTTGCCCCTCGAAATCCTCCAAATCGAATCTGAGTGTCATTTTCGTAGATGAAGTCAAGCGATGGATTTTTTCGTTTCCGAGCCAGAACTCCCCCTGAAGATCACCAAAACCTTTTTTGTATTCGGCCCAACCGTGCTTGGCGAAGTTCACCGACCCATCCTGACGCCTCTGAAGAACTGTCCAACCTCCTCCATCCGTTACCATGTCACAGAAAACTAAGAATGATTGATAGCCATCGGGGTTAATGAGGTAAATTCCATTAGATCTGTGGCCGTCCCTAAGAAGTTGCGCACATGAAACGGGCTCTGAAAGTAAAATTTTGATCAGGCTAGTTTGTAAGTTTTATTCAACTTTCTATCCATCTATCTGTTTAACCATCTACTTGTCCATCCATGCACCCATTCATCTCCATGCACCCATTTATTATGTAACCTATCCATTCATCTCCATCCATCTAACAATTCATCCACCATTTATTATTCAACCCATTCATGCATCTCCATCCATTCATTTATTATTCAACCCATCCATGCGATCCAAGCATTTTTCCACCCGTTCATCTCCATCCAACAATCCATCCATTCAAACATCCATCCCACCTAAACATTCATCTACCCTTTCATTTTCATTTATCCATCCATCAAATTATCTATCCATCCAAACATCAAACCATCCAACTATCTCTGCTATCGTCTACCCATTTATTTATCTATTTTTTATTCACAAACTATTTTTTTGGCTAGATGAAACTTGTTCCAAAGATAAAATTTGGATCATCAATGGTTCATTTCTCCCCAGCAGGAAAACAAACCAAGGTGTTTATGTCATATGAATCATATGACCATTAAAAACAAAAACAAACAAACAAAAAGAATCGTTAAGTATGGTTTGTTTTCTAAAGCAAACGTTTAACAAAAAACCTTGTCTACTTATGAGACCTCCGTAGGCATGGTTGCGCAGTTGTTGAATATGTGTGTGATTCTACTCTCTTTTCTGAGTGAGCTAACTCACTTTTCCAGTTCTCCTCGGTAGGTAAATAGTATCAGCGTCTGTTTTTGAAGATAACCTGTGATGGATTATTGTTCCACCGGGGAAAGGCTCTCCCCTGTTTTTCACTATTGATCCATGGATCATCTTGCTTGTAAAGAATTTAGTGTTTTCAAAAAAGACCAACCAACTGAGATAATCAAGAAAGAGGAACTGTAATTTCCGCTTAGCTGGGGGAAAAAGATCATGGAACTTGGACGACAGTGATCACAAACCAGGAATATGGAGCAATGGAGAAACAGCAATTTGCATTGATTATATACGGGTCGTGAACAACCTTTTTCCAAGGTTTTTTTGTTCTATATAGTTGCGGAAGGTCCCTATTCTCTTGCTCTGTTAACTAGGATGGGCCTTGGAATATATACAATTGATACAACAGAATCGCGGCATTTTACAAAAGAAAAGAATCCAGGGATTGTACGCAAGCGACTTTCTTTGTAACATCACATAATCAACATCAATATTTCAAATTCATTAATATTGATATCATTATCATCATCATAAACATCATTCAAATTCATCAATAACATTACCATTACCAACATTAATACTTCATCAACATTAATGTCATCAATATTTCAAAGTCATTGATATCATCGTCACTATCATTATCATCATCATGAACATTATTTCATATTCATTGATAACATCATTATTAGCAACACCAATGTTTCATCAGCATAATGTCATCAATATTAATATATCAAGGCCATTAGTGTCAGCATTGTCTTACCATCTTTATCGTTACAAAAATCAATAGTTCACGTTCATTGGCAGAATCATCATCGCTGTCATTTTCAATAAGTTTTTATAGATTAACAAGAGTAACAACACCCGAAATCTGAATATTGTTTCTCTGAAGAAAAGTGAACTTGTAACCAAAAGTTTAGTTTGTAAATAATCTTATCTGTATTAAATAACAGATGAGGTTTAACGTTTCGTAACATTTTATCACGATGACTGATATTTGGCAGTTGGTATTGATGTTAACGATAATGAGGATGAAGATGATGAAAATGACAGCGATGATAATGATGATGCTGTCAATGAACATAAACTATTAATTTTCGGAACGATAAAGATGATAAGAAAATGTTGACATTGATGTCTTTGATATATTGTTATTGTTGATGATAATGATGTCAATTACTACGAAATATTCATGTTGCTAAAAATGATAATATAATGTTATTCTTAACAATTGTGTTAATGATGTGATGATGCTGTCAATAAATATTATTAATAAGAATGTTATCAATGAATTTAAAATATTGATGCTCATGATCATAGCGATGATGATAATAAATTTGAAATATTGGTGAAAATGAAAAAAAGTTCGATTTATGAAGCCAAAATTTCTTAGAAAAAGTTAAAATACTTACGATTACAGAAATCACCGCTGTACCCTGGTTTGCAGTCACAGCGTATGCTATCTTCTTCATAAACGGGAATACAGAAACCATGGACACCACAAAGCTGCGTACGGCTAGTTTCGCATTTGGTCTGAAGATTGGAGTTGATTAATTAGAACAGCGCTTTTAAGAGCTTTTGGCTACAGCAGATGAACATATGTGTTTTAAAGGCCTTCGTAGCAACGCATAGCTTATTCAAATGCCTTATTACTAACTTTAATGCCTTCAAAACAAATAATAAAGCTGGATCTTTAGTGTTTTGATATTCTCTTACCGTGATACCTCGATGAATAAATCCGACCAGGCGCGTAAGATTTTCTCTGCCAGCAAATCGATTGGTACTGCTCAAAAAACAGTGAGTAGTTACTGCATTTGATGGTCGTCCATAATTGAATGATTGACAATTCGAATCGACGACACATTCAAAGAGACACTGCAATTCTGATTTTACAGGAAATGAAGCAAAAAGACTAACATTCAAAAAGGAATCAGCAAGTAGTTTGCCAAAGTTTTTTATATGCAAGGTTTTGCCTATCAGGAAGTTTGTACTTAATGCTGTACAAAAGTGGAAAATGAATGTTTCATAAGGCAAAAGACACAAAATTAGACAGATTTCTAAATTGCGAGATTTCATGTTTCTTCGTCTAGCAAAAACGTCTTTAAATATTTTAGAGATGTTTTCATGAATATTGCATTTGAACGAAACATTCTCTGCATGAAGTTAAGTATGCCTATGAATTACTCCGGTTACCCTTTATACTATTTGTAAAACAACAGCGTGAGCCAAACGGCTCATATTCATCCAGATTAAATATTTGTGCTCAAATAATTTCTTCCTGTTATTTTGAACTTCATCTTAATTAACAGAAACAGAAACCAAATATAACACAGACTTTAGCGACAGAAGCCGCACAACAGTAGGAGAAGTGAAGTTTGCTTAAATACCAATATTCCATTAAAAAATCCTCTCTTGCACGCAGATTTCAGATCAAATCCGTGAAAACGTAAAATAAAAAGAAAATTTAATGTTAAATTGACGTTCCCAGGAATAACTAAAGGCTTCAAAATGTTCGCTTCCTATATTGTGCGTAAAGAAAAACATAATTTGGCTCAGCCATGTTATAAACGCAGTAAATCTTAAATGAGTTCTAAGATCAAGTAGCATGCAGTATTAATCTCAAACATCCTATAGAAAAGGAGCTATTCGCGATAATGCCGCCGAAGTTTTTAACAAACTCCCCTCCGACATATAAGATCTAGAAACCGGACAAAGAAATTCAACAATTTCTGTGAGAAAACATTAACTTCCTTGAAAAATACGTTGCAATATTTAACGCAAATTCAATTTTATCTTATGATAGTATACAATGTACTGTGTTGATTTATGTTTTTGAATTATCTTTGTACTTGATAGCGTTCATAAGTATTAGTTTCATGTCAGCTGAAGAGTTGCTATGTGGTATTTTGACAATAAACCGTTATTGTTATAAATTATATATGGTGTTGATGATGATAATGATAGTGATGATGATGATAATGATGAAGAAAATGAAGTAGATGATATTGTTGTTGTTGCTGATGATTATGATGATTATGATAAAGAAAATGAAGAAGACGAAAATGATGATGATCATAATGATGGTTGGCCCGAGTGATGTTTTGAAATTTTTCAAAATTGCTATTGCTATTAAAAGAGAAAGCAATGCGAGAACTTAAAACGATCGACCGTAAATCAAAAAAACTATTTTCCCTTTTTTTCGTTAACTTTTCGTTCAGTCTCCCATTTTGCCCAACTGTAAACCGGTATAATCTTAAGATGATACTATAGAATAATTTTCGGTTTGACAAAGCAAAACCGAGTTTCAGCAATTAACTCTTTAGCCACTTCCAAATTGCACACCATATAAACCAGTTTATGCATGTCATTGGCAATTAACCAATTAGAAACGAGATATTTGGTTAAGAATATATTGATAATTGCAGCAATGGTTTTAAAATATACTTGTTGTTGAAGCCTTGAGATGTTAAAATCAGGCGTATATACCACCCTTTAAAGCAATTTATTATATTTCAACATTGTTCAGACAACAATTAATACTTCTAAAAGTTTTTTCTTCTTTGATGCTGAGTATGTGAAAGTATATTTTCGTTAAGTGCAAAGATGTCTTCAGACGCCCGTGAGCAGGTGCGAAGATGCCGCGGACTGCTTTGACCGTTCAGGTTTTTCCGTCGAAGTGACATTCGCAAAATTGTCTTTTTAAATTCTACTCTGAAATCGCGATTGTATAATGCATAAATTGCTGGATTACAAGCTGAATTGATCGCAGGCAGAGTATAGACAAACACCATTTTCACAAAAAGAGCTACCGATTTGTTTTTATGTAGATTTTCAATGCACTCTTTGCACCACAGGCTTACAACAAAAATGATTGTAAAAGGAAGCCACGAAACTGTGAACGTACATCCAACTATGGCGATGGTCTTGGCTGCCTTGATGTTTTTCACAGTGTACAATGTGGGTACTGTTCTCGCTAGTGAACTTGCTTGGCGTTTGGCTATTAAGAAGATTCGGCAATAATTCACAACAAATATGGCTAGAGGCACTAAAAGCCCAGTTACTATGGCAACTGTGTAATATATTGGATCATCTTTTCCGCACTCTTTTGCTGTGTGAATGCTCGGGGTACCAGGGTTAGACCAATTGATAAAACTGAGACAAGCCCACAGCAAGGAATATAGCCACACAAAAGCGATCAGCCGAAATGCATTTATTTTCGTCATCTTCATCTTGTAGGTCAGCGGCGAAGAAAGCGCGATAAAGCGATCTATACTTATAATGGCAAGGTTGGCGATTGAAGCTGCACTACAAATGATGTCTGACCATATCCATATTGCGCATGCGTTTGAACCTAGACACCAATTCATGTTGTGAATAGTTTGATGCAGTCGCAGTGGCAAAGAAACCACTGCCACCAGTAAGTCAGAGACAGCAAGATTAGCTATAAAGTAGTTTGCC
The DNA here is from genome assembly GCA_028564885.2 of Zoanthus sanctaehelenae. Lineage (NCBI taxonomy): Eukaryota > Metazoa > Cnidaria > Anthozoa > Zoantharia > Zoanthidae > Zoanthus > Zoanthus sanctaehelenae. The sequence goes on from JAOTRI020139864.1 coordinate 6,392, forward strand.
TTCAGAGATCTGATTTGTCTGGAGAAAAACACGGTGGCAATTACTAGAACGTTTCCGAAAACTGTAGCAAGTAAAATAAAAATGAGGAAAGCTGCTTGAGCAAAAAATTCAAGCTCTGTAGGTTTAGAACAAAGTAGAACTTTTTCGCTTGAGTTAGACATGTTCTTTTAAAACGTTTTGAGTGGCCAGAGTTCCTTTCTGTCATGAATAAACCTCTCGTTTCAACTTTGCCTTTTTTTGTTCTCGTACGTTAGCGTTGCCACAACACCTGTCTCTTGTTAAATATGCTCTTTTCGATGGAGGAAAGAATCAAAAGTTCTTATTATTTCGATTCTCAAACTTCATTCGAAAGGTGCATCATTTTGATAAATACCAAGTGTTTTGTTTCGATCGCTTGCCAGTCGGTCAATAAGGAATACAGTCTTGACCCTGAATTGTTAACCAGATTAATCTTCTTAATTTAGTAAACTTGGCTGTTCCTTATAAACTATTTGCCACAGGTTTTAGAAGCTGAACATTTCACGGACGAAGCATACACACAATGAAGTACAACGTTGATATCTCTATCTCCTACAAACACAATAACATGTAATCAAATTATTCATAGCAAGGGCAAATTCACTTCTTCCCATATAAATATTACTGTTATTAAGTGGTTAGTTTGCTTTGCTTTAATAAAGAACCCCTAGTCATTAATAAATAATAATGTCTCGGCTATTTTACAAGACTTCAAGAAGGGAATATGAACGAAATCCTTAATTTGTTTATCAATTATTTATTCTCATTTTTATCATAATGGCCTTCCTCTGTTGCAAAGTGAGTATGGAACTTCAAGGCACACATGTTCCGAGGAGGAAATCCTTGACGTATTTACAATTCCATTTATTACACGACGAGATCCAGTTGTTCAAATGCCAATTAACAATAATCCACGGGTAAATCACTAACATGCATGTGATTATATATTTTTTTTCAACGTGTAAGGGAAGTAATGAGCTTCTTGGGAAAATTGAACCGTGGTTTTTTTAAGAGCATTGAATTTTTTCCTGAAATAAGTTTAATTTGTTTTTTAAAAGGTGAAAGTTGACCCCCTTTGAACAAACGGGACTGAATTTGTACCAATATTGCCTTTATCGCTTCTATACAATTTTTTTTAAGATAAAGAGCTGCACTACAAGTCATTAAGACTGCGTTTTGGAACTGGTTGTTATTTTGATATTTCTATATTTGGTGCCTAATTTATAAGTTTAGAAAGCTGTTGGTAGTTTTGGTAATTGCTTGATATTAAATAATTTATGGCTTAAAAATGGCTTTTTAGTTTTAGGTAGAATTTGCCAACACAACGACTCCAAGACACTGCTTCTCCATCACGTCTGACTTATTGGTTGCGCGTTAAACAAGGAAACTTTTTAACTTACTCTTCTAGTGTTAAAACGCCTTAGTTTATCTTTCCGTGCAATCGTACTTCTGAAAACTGCAAAATATCTTTGTCTTATATTCCATATCGGCATATGTATTAATATTTTTGATAATAAAACAAATGCTTTTGTTCAGCTTGAGCAAAAAACCTATTATAAATATCTGGGTATATTTTTTGATGAAAATCTTTCTTGGAAACTCCACATTAATCTCATTTCTTCCAAAATTAGTAGAGGTGTTGGTATTATATATAGCCAAATTGCGGCATATGTTCCAAGAAAGATCTTCAGTATTCTCAATTTATAATTCTCTTATATTGCCTTACATCGCCTTTGGAATTAGTGCTTGGGGAAAAGCTGCAAAACGTCATCTTGAGATATTGTTTATCTTGCAAAAACGTGCTGTTAGACTTAAATATTTTTTTGATCGTCGTAAAAGTGCAATCCCATTGTTTTACTCTTCAAATATTTCACCAATAAATGTCCTTTTTACGGAAACCATTGCGTGCTTGATGCATGACGTTCATACCAAGAGAGATCCTATCAATGTCTGTGAAATGTTTTCGATTCATATGCCAGTGAACAGCATTCTTTCAACACAAGAGCATCAGCTAACAAGAATTTGTACATTAAGCATTCTCGAATAGATATTTAATACAAATCATTTTCTAGATTTGGAGCCAGATTGTGGAGCAATATTCCACAAACCATTATAGATCAATATCTAAAATATTTTAAAAGAAAAATTAAGGCTCACTTTTTACATCATTTAAATGATAATGGCTATACTACCCGCAAGCCGAAAAGGTAATAGAAGTTTTGCCTAAGATATCAAGTAATTAGAATAGACACTCGAAGAAATTATATTGTCAAACACTTTAGACTCTACGCTTTTTATTGAATCTTCTCAAAATCAGTTACTCTATTTCCACTATATATTAAAAAACTGTTACGTAGCTATAAAAATATATTATAAATTTTTGTGAACTCAAGGTTTTTTTTTCATTATCTTGTAAAATTTTAATATTTGTTTTATTTATTATTATTAAATATATACGGACAATGCATCTGCTTTAGATTAGCGATCATTGATATTTGCAGATGACTATTGTCTAAGATATTTTTCTGTAAAAATTTTTCAATTTTTTTCATTATACTGAAACTGAAATAACATTAAGAATAAATCTTCTTTAAATAACTTAAATTAATTTGTAATTTATTTGATTTTTAGAGATTCGTATCATTTTAGTATTTTTATCAGTGTCAATAACTTTTTTAATTTTAATTTTATTAATATCTCTGTAAGATTAGTTATTACTTATTAGTATAGTTAGGATAGGTATTATATATATTTACATTATAGGTGGAGAACCTCTAAACTAGGCTGCAAATAAGTGTAGGACCCAAGTTGAAGAAAATAATGTATTGTATTTATTTAAAGTGGGTTCAGTTAATGCTTCTCTCGCAACATCAAAAACTTTGGTTGATTACTAAAAAAGATTCCAGAGGATGGTCTACTGGGTGAACGGGAGAATCACGTATTTAGTGGAGTATGTCTGTCTACTTGGTGGCAACACAGTCACAGATCTCTATTTTACCGAGGGTAACACACGCGATAGTATCACGGACCTTTTGTCACTTCACTTCACTTCACTTTTTTTTGGCCTGCCAATCATTGTATCGTTTTTTGTTTCATACTATGTGCATGTATTTTTCTTTCTCTCACTCTGCTGACATGGCTTTAGTCAGATTTTTTCTCTCTGTATGAAATTTTTTGTTTTCTCCACCCTCCCCCTCCTTAGACCGCTTCACCGGGAGACCGAGAATGCAAGTGCGTTCATCATATGGAAAACTGGGAAGAGGAAATGGATGCGCGGATCGGACGGGAGTGAACCACCCCCTTCCCCCGCTCCCTCCTATTCTTTTTCTCTCCACTTCGCGCGTTCATTTCCTGTTTTACAGTCTTCTTCCTCCTTCACTTTTCTAATGTTCCTTCCCTTGACACTGACTAAAACTCAAATACAATACTGAATAAAAACACAACACGGTAACTATAACACCGAATGCATCTCTCAACAGTCAAAAGTTACAGAACTTTCAAGGCAGTTAGGTTGGCATAGTAGTCACTAGTTATGCCTCCCACCCCTACGACCGAATTCTGGGCCCGGCATGTGGGCTGAGATTTGTCGACTTCAATCTGACTCCGAGGGTTTTTCTCCGGGTACTCCGGTTTTCCTCCCTCAGTAAAAATTGACTCCAAGCTAAATTTATCTGGCTGTGATGCGGTCGTAAAGCGGCTAGCATTTGTGTATGTGTTTATAATTAACCTGTGTTGTGTGTAATGATTGAGCCTTTAAAATGTTTACGGTTCGACCTCGTTTAGCCGCGTCTTCGTAATTCAGTTCTAACTGCAAGGTCTACCAAGACTGTTTGTTTTGTTTTGAATTGAAAAAAAAAATCAGTCTAATTATGTACTTTTACCATAAAAGTTATTTTTACAGTGTTTAATACAACTATAACTGATCAACAATGCGGACACGACACTCTTGCATGCAAACCACTCCTGTTTCATGTATTTATATTACTAGTACTATACAAAGAAACACATTTTAATATCATAAAGAAAAACAACACCCTTCAAAATAAAAGGAGATAAGGTGCATGGTTTATATTATGCAATCAAAGAACTAATTACCAATTATCTTTTGCTTGTTTTTGTCCGATTGATCTTATTCTTTTGCTCGAAACGACTGCTAACATAAAAATATCGCCCTGGGAACCCCTACAGTTACCATCTATATATCATTGTCCGGCTGCGTTACAAGCATGGTTAGTCCTTGTGGTGTAGTGGTTAACACGTCGGTGTATCATCCGTAAATATAATACCAACAGTAAATGTAATATCACCCGTAAATGTAATACGAACGAAAGTTCTCCGTTCTGTAAAAATTGCAAACCGGTCACCGCAAGGAAAATGTTTCAAATGCTATCGGCTTGTAA
>JAOTRI020139875.1:0-10808 GCA_028564885.2 Zoanthus sanctaehelenae
AGCCCATCATAGTCTCTGATAGCTATTTAACAACCTCGGAAGGACTTCTTTTACTTTGCCTCTTTTGCCTCTTGGATTCGTGTGCGAAAGAGGTCTATACTGGTATACAGCATCAATTACAGCTAAGAAGAATTGTTTTAATCTGGATTGAAAGAGAGATAATGGTGGCAATTTGTATTCTTTTATTCAGTGAGCTGAAAAAGAGAATACAACAGCATATTCGATTCTTAGCAGCTACGAGTATGACGACTTCAATGAGTAGTAAACATCGAGCAAAGTTTAAGACTTTCAGTGTTCAACGTTAGAGCTTAACAACGGAATGAAAGGATTTCCAGCTCGTTACAACAACAAAGGCTGACTTTAGTGACGTTGCAACAATGTGGTTAATATTTATAGATACACAGTGTCTTATCAGTTATACCTTAGCCTCTGAACAATAAGGATCTTTTGGAGGATGTTTTAGAGCTCCATTTGTGTCCAGGTATCTGTATTTACTGATGGGGGCACGGTTGGGCTTCAGCCAGGGATATTCCTTGGGGGGTCGTATGAAGTCGGCTCCCGTCACTAAAAAAGGCAAATAAATTAAGCTAACATATACAGTTAGAAAAAATTGTTCGCAAATGTAGTTTCTGATGGTGCATCATTATAATCATACCTTGGTCTAATATTACATCCGAAAATCCCTAATCGGGGAATAAATTACGTTAAGGTGTCATTTATTTGTTTCTAGTCGGTTTGGTAAGGGGAAGGTTGGGGGAGGGGTAGTTGGGGTACGATTGGGGCAAGGGATTATGCACGAATGTGCTTTAGATATTTAACTTATTTCCAAACGGAGTCGAAGTAAATCGTAATTTTAAGTTACTTACTTATAAAAACCAAGCAGTTACTCAGCTATTTTGTTGGTGCATTTTGAAACGCTAAGGTATGCCAAGCTAAGGCTGCTAAGCTATACTTGAATATATCACAGGTAACCCAGTAATAGGTAAAAAATAGCATAAAGGTATTGCAAAAATTGAATGAAGTTTGAACGAGGGCAATTCATGTCTCCATGGATACTAAGATTTAGAATCACAACTATTTACAGTAGATTGATAGGGTAAAAGCAGCTATTACCATGGAGACACTGCTCATCCTAATGGTTCAGTTACTTTGTACTAGTTCTCATGGGTTATACATGTGGATATGTTTCTAGTTACATACCACCAGAATCTTCACACTTTAAAAACTCTCGCATCTGATATCGTGAATGACATGAGAAGTAAATCTTACTTGAAGCAATTCTTTGACCTTCAGTGTCTCGCGGATCACAGCTAATATCTACAACAACAGTCGAGTGCCGATCCTGCAAATAAGAGAAGATAAAAAGAAGCAGCAAACATAGTAATTGATAGCTGACAATACACATAAAAAGTCTGTGCTAAAAATACATAACCAATAAATGTGCGAAAAATAACTGTTAATAAGCTACCAATATCTTTAGTCTAAAAATCTTCTCTAAGCATCATATGTACGTTTCTCTCGAAACCCCCCAACCCAACTCTCTTAAAAAAGGACATATATAAAAATCGATATTTTGTTTTATTTTATAAGCAATATATTACCTGTAATTGAATAATACGGTATCACAACTGTCTGAAACGCCTTAATGAGTTCATCTTTGGGGTATTATACAAATTATTTACGAGCAGTCCTTGTGGCAGTACCAGACCTTCTAGTTGTTATGAAATTTCTCAATTATCAGAGACAACGCTCGTCACGTTTCTGTGATAACATGATCCACGCTCAGTATATAAAGTAAATGATCTAAAAGTCGCTCCGTATCTGAAAAAGATTAAAATCACAGGACACCCAAATACTAAGGCTTTTGATATTTTTTGATCAAACTATCAATTTTTTCCACACGGCTTTTAGGAGAAACGTCACAGTCATGCCCTCCCCCCTCCATGCCCTAACGTACATATGACGTAGGTTTGGGTGTGGATAAAATCGATATGTGACACTTCTCTTAGTAAGTTTGTTTTGTTTTGTTAACCACTGTCATATTCCGGGATTGTGAAAATGTTTTCAATTTTTACTTTTCGTAGCTCACTACTTGAGTTTGAGCACTCAGTAGATGCAAATAGAATTCACTCTTGTATGTAAAAATATCACGGCGTTGTTCTCTTAACAATATAGTTAATTTCAAAGTCAAAACGTATATTTTGTTTTCTTATAATCAAGTTGGCAAGCTAGAATCACGACCGTCTCGGCATCTTCTCAGCAGCTCACCTGGTTTTTCTTTTGCTCACTAACTCTGTCCTGTTAAAAGGTAAAAAGAAAAGTTTTCAATCAAGATCTACTTGAAGAAATACTGCTTTCAAAGGAACTGGTTTTATATAATAAGCTGAACATATTTTAGTAATAACTTACTGATAGGGTACTCTTCGAATGACTTGTGTGATCAACATAGTCAGCTTGTTTTGTCGACTTTATTTCGGAATGGCAATCCATCTGAGGTAGAACCTAAATAATACACCATAGTATAATCACTAGATTCGTTTCAAAATCGGTCTTCCTAGCACATGGTAGCTATCTTTTAGCTTAACTATGTTCAAATAGTTTTTTAAATCCTCAAAACATGAGACTCTAGTTTAATTAATGTCTTACGTGCATGCCTACTTTAATCTCACAGGAAAACTCTTGGAAATCCAATCTAAAGCTTGCAAGTCCTTTATCATCAACTGAACTCTGCAACTCCGGACTCAAACAAAACGCAATCGTTCTGTGTTCGTACACGATTTGGTAGTTTTTCTGGCTCGTAAATAAAATTCATCTTTAAATTAACGTGGTTTCATTTTCGTATACTTTGCAATTGTCCTAATTGAAAGTTTATACGTTTTTAAAACTTTGTGGCAAACGAGTCACAAAAAATAATATTCAGACCTAAATCAATACTCGCACCTGTGAGGGCATTGGTGGAGGTGCTGGAATTGGTTTGCTTAAGCACTTGCGTTTCCCCTGCATGAAATCTAGAATTGGCACAAAAAATTTGTTATCAGCTGGTTACATAATATAACACAGGGCTCAGCCATTTGCCCATGTTAAAAACAAACAAACAAAAAACTATCTAATACAATTAGTTAATCTATACCTAAATTAAGATGTTCTTAATTTTCCATATTTATTTTTATTGGTTTGAAAAGGCACATTTGATGTTGTTATCGATTACCTTACTTCAGAAAATAATAAAGCTGCTGTTGTTGCTGTTGTTAATGCATTTAATTTGTGAAAATAATAATAAAAATAGATACTAAACTAAAGTCGATAGGATAAAGAATCTGAATCACCCAACACTTTTCAACGTAAGCTCAATTGTTTTTCATTTTTTAGTTTCAGTCTTGTGGTTCCTGATCGAGAGAAAAGAACAACAATAAAAACAATAGTAATAGGAACAGTAATAACAATCTATCAGAATGAGATTGATAGACTGATAATTATAAGAGTGAAGATATGTATCTAATATTAAAAATAATAATAATAATAATAATTATAATAATAATAGTGATTGATTGTAAAATTATCCAGGCAAACTTTCAAAAAATATTAACTGAGAATAAAGAGTAATGTAAAACTCATTCTCAAATTAATATTGGTTTGTAATATATTAACGCAATAACTTTCTTGTCAAAAGAGATGCAAAATGATTTTCTTCAGTTTGACTGCAGCACGTAATCTTACGTACAACTTCAATATATACATATAACAATAGAAATACAATGCAAAATTAATAGATGAACATATTATTGTGATGAATTAAAGATGATTAATTGATAATTTGTTTGCCTGATTGATTGACCAACCTTTAAAGTACAACGTTCGTGGTTCTTCTTTGTTAGTACCAAGCTGTTAAAAGAAAAGGTAACAACATCTTTCAATTCCTTTAGCTTGAAATCACAACAAATATTGTTGTAGATTACAAAAACAATTTCCATTTTGGAAAACTAACTGCACTTATTTTAACTGTGCTGTGAAAGTGCAATTTGAAAGGACTCAGCATTTTCTATATTGTCCAAATCAACACTTATATAGCGCATATTCACGCCTGATCACGTGACAAACGGCGAGGAAGTTGGCTGAGGGCCCGGTACCAGGTGGACCAAGTAAGGTCACGTGACAATCAGTAACCTGATGAGGGCCGTAGACTACGGGCGCAACGTCGTGAATGTTGCGAAATTTTACATTTCCAGTAAACGATTTATTTTGTTTTTTAATATTCTATACACTGGATGGATAAACATTTTCATTATCATTATCCAACAATGTTAGGTAGTGTTCCATGGTGTTTGATCACTGTTAGATTTTATTAGATGCTGGAATATTAAACGAATCTAACACCATCCAATTTGAACAAATTTAAACTTCATCCAATACCTTCCAACATGCTTGATAATGCTGTCAAATCAGACATCAAGTCCAACATATTTAATCGTGCAGCAGTGTCGAACCTCAACCAACATTGTACACCATCACACAACATGTTTGCTCGTGCTACAGTATCAAACCTCAACCAACAACGCACAACATCATACAACATGTTTGACTGTGCAGCCAAGTCAAGCCTCATCCAACATCGTACGACATCATTCGACATGCTTGACCGTCCTGTTCAAATGGGTCAAACTTGTTGTATCCAACAATGTTAGATAATGTTTCACCATTATGTATGATCCGTTTAAATGGACCTTAAAATAGCTCACAATATCCCAGATTATTTTTTCTGGAATTTGGTATGTTCATATATAGACTTATGTACTTTCCAGAATCTAAATTGCAAGTGTTTACTTTACTAGTTCGTTAAATCCAACACTTGCAACATAGGTCATAGAATAAAAATTTAGAAATAAGTTTCATGATACAATTCTTTAAATTTAGTGATTTCAGTTTTTATACTTTTTCCAGAATATATCAAAAACATTTATGAAAACAACAACAAAACTAAGGACATCCAACATTGACAATGAGACCCAGGCAAAATTACCGAGAAATGCGTGCTTCGGTGGTAATACGGATGGCTCGGATCATCTGTTGATACATAACAAGACGTGTTAGAACATTTTTAAAGTAACTTAGACTACGAAGAATAGATTATCCGTTTATGGAATGAAATAGTATTACCAACACTAGCTAAACGTTCAATAGTGTTTTGTATTCCATCTTTAAGCAAACTCTGTGAATTTAATCGTTATTTGTATCATGTGGAGTATAATTATGAGCTGAACCGATCAGGCATTTTCACGATATTGTAATAAGTATGAAAAAAACTGACACAGCTTGCTATCTTAATTATCGCGCATATGTAACTTATGCATAACAACATGAAATTAAAGAGAAAGAGAAATCCGGAAAAACCTAATTGGAGCCCCGGATAGGAATGGAACCCTCGACAATCCGAATTCTAGTCACTGAGCTAATGGAAAGTAAGTTTCGATTTTGGGGGTTTCGACTGGAACCCCATCGCGCGGTTACGCAGTCATATAATGTCTGACGCAAGTGATTCACTAGCAGCATCACGCTATCATATCATGTATATCGAGATGCGGCTAACCGACCTCCTATGTGAGCATATAACATAAAGCAGAAAATCGATCAAATCGCTGTATCTCTGATCTGAAAGTTAGACAACAGTCTGAGTTACATACGAACGGTGTAGAACAAGACATTGGGATTTCAATGAATTGCTTGCCAAAATACCTTCACGCACGTTTACCGTTAGTTAGCTTTCTTTTTTACCTTCTGCTCTCCCCAATTTATTCTTTGTTCTTGTTACTCCGTGATCAACAAAACTTTCCTGCTGAATACTGGTGAATTCATTTTCCAGTGATTGGTAATCCGGTCGAGCTAAGCAAAACAGAAAAATCGTTGTCAATCAAATAAAGTTTTCATTAAAAATTGCACCAAATAGGAATGCATATTATTATACAAGAACGTAAACATGAAAATGTTGAGCATATATGTTGTAGTTTAAAATTTTTTTGGTTCAAATTTTTTTTAAACCAGTTTAATTTTTATTTCAAAACCGTTTATTCTTTTCTTATCACCCTCAAACCAGTAACTAGTGATACCTAAAAAAATTGGTATGCTAGCAACGGTTGCTTGCGTGGTCAAGTAGGGATGAAGCAGGACTACAGATCCAAACAAATCCAAAAGTCAGTAGTTCAAACCTTGGTGTATTCCAAATTAAGAAAAGAAAAAAAGAAAATAGTGTTGATGCATAAGATGGTAACACCAAGAAGACAAAGAAACGAAAAGAAAATAAATAAATAAAAGAAGAAATAGAAGTGGGTGGGTGGGTGGATGGGTGGGGGTGAGAGGGGTAGTAGGAGGAATTTGAGGATGGAATTTTCCAACCAGTTCTTCAACACCCTCAAACTAAACTAAAAGCCTTATTATAGACTGCTAAAAACCCGTTATACAAAAATTAAACCAGTTTTAAAAAATGTAAACTAGTTTAAAAATTATATCTGGCTTGAAAATTTCAATCCAAAGTGCAAACTCAAACCGTAACATATATATATATAGGCAAACACTTGAATGATTTAACTAGAGTTAACCGTAAATATCTGAGAATTCAGTCAAATACTTACTGATTAAAAACTTTCCGAATTCAAGGTAATTTAGTTTTCCATCTTTTTGAGCCGGCTGGCACCTGGCGAAAAAAGGAAAATCTTTGGCTTTTGCTTGTTAAAATTTTGGGATGCTAATAAAGACTTTTAAAAGCTTTACATGGGAACGGCAACTACAAAATAACGATAGTATATACATTAATAATAACGATAGTATATTTAAGCAATAAACGATACTTTCTATGGGTTTATAAACCACGCGGGATGTTGGGAGAACACGAGAAAAGATTGTAAATCCCGAGCCGACGGCGAGGGGTTAACAAACTTTTCGAGTGTTCTCCCAACATCCCAAGTGGTTTATTATCCAGTAAACCCATAGAAAAGTATCCTTTATTGCTTTTATGAAATAACTTTAGCTGTGCGCTTTCTAGCTGTGGTTTATCGGCACAATAAACCACAGTTTTTCAACCAATCACAGCGCGCGTACTATTTTGGTTATTTTATAAAAGTTAATAGTGTTTTTTGTGTGTTTCTTTATGTTTTCCCGAGGAGGCATTATAATTGTTGACATTTTGTGATTTATATCTTTCTATACTCTTTATGTTAGTTAAAAATGAAAAAAACGCAGAACTCAGTTAAACTGAGTTTTCTTAACTATAGCAAAACTATTAACTTGTTTTGGCAATTTTGTTTTAATCCTTATAGTCGTATTCATACTATTTGCATTATGGGTAGTAAGTATTCTTTGCTACTATATAGTATCTATAGCGATGTTTTTCTTCGTTCATAATTCTTTCGATGTTCTTTTCGGTCGGTGTAGATCACTTTGAGGTAGGAATTTAAATAGAGTAAGGGTAATATTGACAATCCGTTTGATGAAAATGATAGTGTTGTATAAATGCTTGTTTGTTTCGCGCATAATAATTGTATTGCATAAATCTGAAATTATATTCGGAAATGTTTTTTTGAATAAAGTACTATAGTGCTGGACATCGAGTGTTAAAAAAGGCTTCTATATAGTTTTATTTTGATTGCCATTGTTTTTTCCACTCTAATATTGCTTCCTTGCTCCTAGGTACAAAACTATCGACAAAATTGCTTTCGCAGCGTTTTCGTGAAACGTCCGATAATCAGCTCAAAACAAGTTAATTTACTCTAAGTCGTGCGATACAGCTAGTCCTTGTGGTATATTACTCATATCAAAATAGTAAGGTTGATTCTGTGACTGTTTTTTAAAATGATTCTAGATTTGTGCTTACGATGCACAATCTTATTACGTGATTTCACGGAGTATATGTTCCATTTTGCGCAAAACGAGTTATATGTATATAAATACATTTTGACTTTAGTTTTCACTGCTGGCATCGAAGATATCGTTGGATTGTTAGATTTCTTCGAAGATTGGTTTTTAGAACAATGGCAAGTTAGTTGCGCCACAATCCTTTCACGAAAGCTTCATATCATTTGGACTCTGCGCAGCGGTTTTGGAATTTAGTCGCTTGTTGTTAACTTGCTTGCGTTTCTATGGCTTTGATTTCTAAAGATTTTTAACTTACCAGACGATTAAATCTTCTTTCTTCACTCCCGCGAGCAATCCTTGGTAAGTGTGAAATTCGAAGTGTTTAATAGCGTGTTGGCGCACCCTAGATGATTTCTTAGAATCCGCAGAGAATATAAATTTACATCGTCTTAAGTTATGCGCGTCAATCAAATAAGCTAATCAATCCCCCGATTGGTTCAACCAAGCCCATTGTTACGTCTCATCAGATCTTCGCATTTTACGTTTGTTTTTCTTTTATTCAGACGCGCGATTGCAGCAATGTACTTAATGTTCCTTTTTCTGTTTCATTGAAATAGACAGTTTAGATTGTTATAGTGATAATCAGATGTGAAGATATATTGTGAACAATTGCATTAGCATGTCATTGGCTGGGGGATATTTATGAAGGTCACCTTAGCTTTGGTCGCAGTTGTTGTTGTGTTAAAAAGGTCGAAAACTAAATCTTCAAGATCATGAGTGACAGGTTGGGTTGTCAAAGAGCATTGTTTTATACGACTCATACTACTATCGCCTTTGTCCTGTAACAACAAAAATATTGTTAAGTCTTGCGCGTTTTGGCCATCAAAAGTGTTAAGTTGCAGTTCTCAGTAACCTCCGCTGGTAAATGTGGTTACAATATTTGTTTATTTGGTGAAAGTGCTGACTTGTGAATTCCTACCATAATCCCGGCCCCAAGCGAAGATCATGTGGTTCTTTGTTTGCGCTTTCCCAGAAGGGGCTTTCCTTATTCAACTCATCGTTTTTATTGGATAATGTCTTACTTTGTTCTCGCCGCTTTCTCCAGTTTATAGTTAGTATGTCGAAAAATGAACACTTTCGTAGCTTCCTGAACGCTTAATACCACAGTTGTTGTTTTGGTCTTTTTCTTAACAGTGGCTAGAGACATTCAAAAGTTCATGCGCTGATAGTTTTCAAAAGTCTCCTTACTTTACCACATGACATTTTTTAATAACAGTTTTTCTTTGAAATTGAATCTTATTACGCTGAACATATTGTTTCTATTTATGGTAAGAAACCACTCAGACTGTCTGTATGGAATGTGCTTACAAGGCAGTTTCGTATCGTGATTGTTTGTTTAGTTTGTAATGACATTGACAGTTTGGCAAGCTCCCAAATTTCTAATATGGCAACATGGAACAGAAAGTATATTCATTAATTAAGTCCGTCTTACTTTTACTTTATAATACTGATGGTTTTTTTGTGTTACGCATCATTTTTGTGTACCAAGCAAGTCAGTATTATTTAAAACAAAACAACTTTTGACCGTTGTTACATGAGGACCATCATATTGCTGAATGCACTCTATATTGTTTATGTTTCATTAATTACTCATTGTGATACGTTCCAACATTTGATTGGTTCTTTCCAGCTGTAGTTGTAAGTCGATGACAGCTATTACCATAAAAACTCCCCTAAGAAAACGAAAGCAAACTCCAAACGGAATATATTTGTCTTGAATCATTACAAAAGTTGTACATTATCTAGATAGAAATGGAGAAGGATTGCAAAACGAAGTCGCCAAAGTTAGAATATCCCTTGCAAAACAGGGACTTTTGTGCGTTTGTGTATTCGCTTGCTTGTTCTCTTACATCGCCGACACCGTATGAAACACCAGATAAAAATCCGCCAGGTGCTAGCATATCACTTATCCATGTTGTACTTTCGGTTGGTTCTCCTTTTTTAATGTATATACTTATATTTGTTCCTTTTTACATTGCAGAACCACCAAGCAAACACTTAAAAGCTAGCACCAATGTGAACACTAAAAGTTGAATATGTTTAGGTAAGAACATTACATGTCTCTGATATCACTGTTGTTTAAATTTCGGTTTTATTTGCTCTGACTTTTTTTCATAGATTTTTTTTTCGGTTTCTAATTATTTCATTAGGTGAGCGAAGATGTTTTTCTCGTGTGTCACGAAAAGCAAGAAGCCAAAACAAGCTCAAGGTGGATTGGTGTACACATTTATTTAAACGAGATGCGCATAATCAGCTGTGAAGAAATTCATATTCTTCCAGATGTATTTGTATTGAAATATTTTACTTATTGCTGAATGAACTGCTTTTAACATCAAAGATTTAGGTTGTTAGTCTTGTGTGTTTGCTTGTTTTGTTTTTTTATAAGTTGCTTCTTTTATTTTGATTAAAAAACTTTAAGCTTGAACGAATATAGACATGAGCTTGAAACGCTCATTGCCCAAAGTCATCCACCGTGAAATACTTAAAAACCAAACGTGATGACTACGAGCTTAGTCGGTGTTCTTTATGAAACGTTTTTAAAATTTTGTTTTCAAAATTTACACCGTCGAGTTAATAAACAAGGAAGGAAGGACTTACGTATGAAAAGTCATTGTTTGCTTTTTTATGCGTCGATGTTTTACTTTTCTTTAATACAAATGTCACTTTAAAACACCGACACGTTAGGTGGAATAGCTAGATATGTTTCTCTATCCAAGAAACTTGAAATAGTACTTAGGACGGTTCTCTCTTAGTTTGTACTTTTCATATTTTTTAGCTATTGGTGGTAAATATCAAGTTGAAAATGTTTACATTTGTTATTTTAAAAGCAGAATGTTTGAGTTACCAACAAAACATACCTCTTAAACTCTTAAGTTTTTGTACTATAAAGTTTGTTAATGTAATAA
>JAOTRI020139886.1:0-10808 GCA_028564885.2 Zoanthus sanctaehelenae
CACCGTAAGTATTCTCTCTCTTTTTTCCGGTGTAGAATTTACATTTTCATTGCTAAATTGTTTCTTTAGAAACACCGACGCAGCTCAAACTAGTTTACCGTTAGTTATTTTTTTAGAATACAGGAAGACGTGGGTTCGATTCCCGCTCGGGGCACTCACCAATTTTTCGTACGAACTCATTTATTCTTTATTTCCATCCCATTGAACATGCTACATATGTAAACTAACTAACAGTTGCACCTCGAGGACGAATGGACTACGAGTCAATATTCCGGACATGGCTTAGGCCGTAAACCGAATGGGCTATTCAACTTCAAACTTGCCGAATTTAGTGAGGTCGAGAGGTCTGATTGTTTTATTATAAAAAAATTACTAATCGGTCAAGAAAGAATGTAAGTAGAATGAGCAATTCAAACTCGTAGTCCATGAAGCCGAGAGGTCTAATGTTAACTAGTACAAACCTACTAATCGGTCAAAAAAGAATGTTAGGAGAATGAGCAATTCAATCTCGTAGTCCATGAAGCCGAGAGGTCTCATTGTTTTAGTATAAACCTACAATAATCGGTGAAAAGATAATTTGCAAATTAAATTATTGATGAAGTCATCTAATATCAATAGCAAAATGAGGTTCATTACTGTTTTGATCTTTTCTTTATTAGTTGGTTATCACGATTAGACTATCATTGAATGCAGGATACGTGACAGACCGCTAGTATAGTTGTAGTGAGTATATGATAAATGTTGTTTCATAACATTAAACACAGCAGTAACTCAATAGATTGGTTAAAATCACTACAAAACCGTGTATGTTCAACACACTTGCCAACGCTGGATCAGGCGATCGTACTTAGTCGAAAATAGTTTGTCAAAGTAAAATACTTTTGTCAATAGGACTTGCAAAGAGTGACTTTACAATTTAGTGACGTTTTGGGTCGTGTATACATACTATTTTTGGACGACTAGCCGTTACTGGTCCTCATTAGCTTTTCAATTGTGTGTCCAATTAACTGCCTGGTGAAGATTGGTAATGGCAGCCGATATATTGTATATAAAGTCTGTCTTTGCAAAACTTACTGAAAAAAAAATTCTATAAGATCTAGTAAATTTTTAAGAAGCTAAAAAGTGTTAAATCAATTAACATGGGTGGAGGACTCGGGAGGTTGGGGGGAACAAAGATGCATTTGCCCCTTTCCCCCCAATAATCTATTTGAAAGGGCCAGACCCCTCCCCCGCCCCCGCCCACCCTCCAAGAACTTTTTGTTCTGCCACCCATGATTAAGCGTAGTTATATTAAAAGCATTTTAAAAAACATTTGAGGCTGAAATCCTCAAAGTATTTAAGACCATTTAGCCTAGCTTCGGCCCAAAATAATGCTTTCTTAAAAAGAGAGTCTATTCTTAAATTTTCGCATATTTCATTAAAGAAACTTAGTGTAGCTTGCACTACTTGTGGGGCTTAGGACAAATCTCAAGTTAAATTAAACGTTAACGGGTGAAAACTCAAACAATGAGATAAGGTTTGAAAAGCTGAAACAACAATATTGCACAAACTCAAAGGATCGCGTGCTTTGCTAGATGACTAACTCAATGATGTCAAATTTATCAAGGAGATAATCACTTGTCCACAGTCTTCAATTTCAGAGTAAACAAAGCGATAGAACTTTCAAAGTACTTTGGGCAACGTTTAGCGCACATGTTGACATTGCAATGTGCTCAGCAACTTATATATCTAGGAATAATACACTGAAAGGTGTTAAAGTTTGAAAGCATACGCTTTTTTATAAGAACCAGTTTTAAAAACTTTTTCGAGGCTCGTTCTTATTTTTTTGGTGTTTCAAAATCTTAAATTGTTCTTAATTCTGCTGTTACTTCTAGCAAATCAAATTGAAGAAAACATCGAGAGATGATGCGCTTGGCATTTTAGAAAGAAAGTGAAACACCATGAGACTTCTTGCATGTGTTCTATTGTTCTGTTGCTAAGTTAATTCATGTGTTTCACAGATGCCTCTGCGTAAAACATTTTCATAGATATATATCTAAGAATATATTCTTAGCCCCAGCCTGAGATTGTTCTTAAATTGTCCTTAAATTGTGGCCAATTTGAACCTCGTTCTTGTAAATGTAGAAAAAGCGTGCAATCTTGCTGAAAGTTTCACTGCAATCTACACGAAGCCGAAGATTTCCCGGATGTATTTTGATGCAAATCTTTTTTCATATCAGATGCATTTAATGCAGTAATGAGTCCGCCTGTAGGCTGGCCGGTTAGTTTATCGTTTATAGATTGTTAATACAAATATTTGTGGGCGGTTTAAATGTTGTCAGATTTCTTTGTCCGCGCAGCCGCCGTTTTTGTGGCTATTGCAGTCGAAAGTGGAACAAAAGCAATGTTGTTGCTATTCCACCATGTATAAAACCTATCAAAACTTACAACTAAATTTTGCATAACCTTAATATATTTTTTTCTTGGCTATATATTCTAAATGTTGTAAAACTCGAAGCATTGTCATTCTTTCAATTGTTAAACTTCTATGATTGTGACAATGTTTTTCATCAAGTACATCGGAGCTCAAAACTACAACGCTGAAGCAATCTCTGAAATATTGAACATAATTGCACAATAAATAATGAATTGGAAATCTCGGTGTCAGCTTCGCTGAAATTTGCGCCTGATCAGCACGATGTGGGTTGAAGCGGAATTATTTATACACACAATGTCAATGTGTGTCGTCCACTCTATTTTTATTACATCTAGAGGGCTCCATACTCGCATTTAATTCAAGTTAGTTCCACAAAATTTTTTTAAAAAAGAAGTCCAGCAGAAACTTCCCAATCTATAGTTATGGATTGTTCTAAAATAAAGAGAAATATATTATATTATGAAATAACAAGTGAACATAACCCGTTAATAACGAGATTAAATTAAGTATAAATCACCGCAGTAAAAACGCATAATAACAAAGCAAGAATCAGAAAGTGAAATATCATTCTGTTTTCATCCTTGAAAATGACCCTACATCACGAATATTGAATAAAAGTATTATATTCTAGTTACAGATAATCCTGAAATAGAAATGTTTTAGTTAGTTAAAATAAACTTTTAATGTTGTTTTCTTTATGGATTAAAATAATGCCACGAATGCTTTAGAGAGGATTTGTCGGATACTGCACTCTGCGGCCAATATTAGCTGAAAATAAATTACGTGTTCTAAATGAAGGTAGAAAATGATCACATATACACGCAATACATGGAATTTGATCTGTGTCAATCGAGAGAATCTGAAGAATTTGAATTTAATAACTTTTTATTTAATCGTGTAAAGTTTCGAGATGTCCATGGGAAATCTCGAATGGTGAGGCGTTTGCAGCGTTACTTTGAGACCAAGATCTTTGTCTTTTTGTAATCGGCGCGGCTTCAGCCTTTCGTCAGTCAATGTCTGGCTGGGCTATCAAGTAACTGTTTGTTTTTTAGAGCGCTATTTCCGGAAACCTATTCTCATTTTCTTTGCAGGATGTAATTTTTTCACATTTCGGACTTGATAAAGAACTCTTAATAACACGGGCAGATACAGCTGAACACAGCAATCTGAAGTGAAACCGGACGGGTTCCTATACCGCTGGTATTTGTATTTTGAGACTGAGTGCTTTGCTGCCCGTGATAAAGCAGAGGTGTGTATTCCTTTAGAAAATAAGTGTTAACTGCTTTAATGAATTTATAGCGTTGCTAAACAGGATAAAGGATCTTGTTTAAAGGCTATGAAAACAGAAAGATATGGCGCAATTTGTTAATCCGTCTTTTTCACAGACGCCACTAACGGACGGGACGCACTTTCGACAATGAAATCCCGGTACTTAGGCTCCGCAAGGCAATTGATAGTTTAGCAAATCATAGCGTCTTGTACGTTTTCATTTTAAAAGTTTTTAAGAGGTTGTCAAATGTTTGCCGCTCTCTTGTTTTATTGTCAATAACTATTTGTAAGCCTATGCCATATTCGTCCGCTAAACACATAGACTTTCATCAATTGGCCACTGTTAAGCAGTTATTTAAATAATCAATAATCGAGTTATTGAAATACGATTGTGTATTAGTATCGCTATGGAAATTTGCCGACTGCGGCAGTCAAGTTTAGACTGACCTACTCTACTAAATCACCTATTGTTGAATTTCTCATTTGGTTTTGAATTTTAGCAATGGCAGTAAGACGTATTCTGGCTGCGGTACTGGTTCTTGTGATGATCATTTCTTGTAGCCGAGGCGGCTTCAGGCGACTGTTGAAGACAAGAAAGAACAAACAAAGAGCAAACATAATTTTTATTCTGACAGACGACCTGGACAGCGAGCTTGGCTCAATGAGTGTCATGAACAAAACACGAAACCTTCTCCAACGGGAAGGTGCGGAGTTTGTGAACGCTTATGTGACTACACCGATGTGTTGCCCGTCAAGATCATCTATTCTCACTGGAATGTATGTGCACAACCACAATGTGCTAACAAACAACATCAATTGCTCGTCACCTAGCTGGCGAAAGGGACCAGAAAGACGAAATTTTGGTCGTTTCATCTCTGATGCTGGGTATAACACAGGTAGCGTTTCTAAATCTCTCATTCAGTGTAATCAACTGTCGGCAGAGTGCTTAAAAGCTTATCAGCGCTGCGATGGGCAAATGATTTCCTATTTAATACATCTGTTAGCGACACACTTCATGTAGAAATCAATACCTTAAAAGTATTGCTTGGCATATTTGTGTTCTAAACTTAAGAAATCAGTAAGTGTGCTATCTGCAGGCCTTTTAATACTACTAGTTGTCGTTTATTCGAACATGAGTTTTAGTGTGTCAGTTTTCTAAGTCTTTTTAGTGTCAACTAAAATTTTTTCAACCAACAACAGCTGTGCATATTTCTGTATAGTTTCACTGTTAATCGCTCGAGGCCATGCATTTGCTCTGCGTCTAGAGTTACTTTTTATAAGCTACTCAATTTAACTTGGGAATGTGCATTGTACTGTTTCCTTTTCAACGACTCTAGACAGCTGAGAGCTGTTCTAAATTTCTTTTTGCCGAAAATGTTTAGTAGCTAAATAATCAACTCCGTAAGTAAAAGTTCAAGTTTACGATCTGAAGCCTATTGGTCACAGACACGTACAAAACAAAAAACATTTTGTTGTGCAAATTAAGACCGTCGGATCTTTTAAAAGTGATTTTAATTCCCGGATCGTTCATTGTTCAGTAATATTTTGTTTTATCAACTTTTATTCTCTGACTCACCACAAAACCACGTATTGTCTAAATTGTCTGTCGAAACGTGATCAACAGAGCATAGGTGAATGCCGGCAGTCATATTGTTTATCTTTTTCCTGCTCCATCGCTTATTGTGAACAAAAAAAACATCTTTTTCAATCCAGAACTCTTATAAACCGATTTAAGGAACAAGCCATTCGATTCTTCACTTTCTCATATTGGAAATGACAACTCAAAAAAAAAAACAGAAAACAACTCTAAAGTTTTGTTTTACTTTAAAAACAAACTGAAAAAGAAAATAGCATGGGATTGGCTAGTTGGTTTCAAATGGAAATTGTTTAATGTCCTGCCGATAGATACTGAAGCAAAACTTGTCTAATGTAAAAACTTCAAGACTTCCTGGGCTGGTCTGGTGCCCATGACTTACATGGCTACAAACTGCTGATAAAGTCACTGATTTGTTCTCGGTTCTGATAAAATTTGTAACTGTGTGCAAGTACTCGTGATGTCTTTTCTAACCTTGATTTTTTTTAAAACAAACTTGTTTTATTTGCCTAACCTCATCTTCTCACATGTTTTGATTGTCAGTCATTTGGTTGCCAAAAACATTTTGATCAAAGATTTTCTGATAACCTCTCAAAACAAAATATGACTCAAATTTATGGTAAAAGAAATTTCAAGTATTTAAATGTTATGTTTGTTTTTATTGGCACACTAAGAATGGTTACGCACTTTAGAATTAATTAGCGGAAGAAAAGATCTTTTTTCAAATTAATCCCATATCAATCTTATTCAAAGCTTTTTGGTTTGGTGTCACTTTGCTAAACCGTTTTATTACAGAGTGGTAAAATGTTAGTTAAGATTTTGGTCATATCATTTGAATTTTACAAATAAAGTTTTTGCTTCGCATGCAAAAAAGGTTTTTCCTTATTCAATTATTAACAAACTGCCGAGTTAGCAATGGCTTTTATCGTATACCACTTATTTCAGTTATTTCTACTGCCAAACGACAAGATAAACGGACAGACCATAATCATGATTTAAAAATGTGTTTTGAAATCGAACAATTTGTCCGTTGACACTGCACCGGCACGTTACTAAACTGGGTTTAAACCATGTTTACTAACTATCTCGTGTGGGTAGTTTTGAAGTTGTTTAAAAATGGCGGTCAAACGCAGAAGGCGGTGTTGTAGAAAGACGAAACACTTGTAGTCTTGGATTATCGGGGAAGAAAAACAACCAACAACTGCTAATAGCTTGTAACAAGAAAACAATATCGGCCGGCCCGTCCGCGACAGATTTCCTGCGAAAATGCTTTCGATCTCGGAAGATTTCTCCTTCCCTTGGCACGTCATTCGTCAACTTTCTTCGCGTTTTTTCTGTCGTCCAAGGATTTTTTCACCGGCCTTTTAACATTGTCCGCCATATTTGTTAACAGCATGAATTAACGTTCTGCGAGGAGGTCGGTAGAAATATTTGACAGTCTAACTGACCGTGGTACTGGTAGCTCAACTAAACCTTGTCGAAGCGCAGTGTTTATGGGATGTGGCTATGAAGATGGGAACATCAAGTGTAGCGATAGCACAAATGTGCTAGTAGCTAACCTGAAGCCACATATAGGCCACTACTTTTCAAGGAAGATTTTGGGGTAAAACCCACCACCAACGTGGCTATAGTGGCTTAGTGCCCTACGTCGTGGCTTCAAGTTAGCTACTAGCACATTTGTGCTTTCTACACTTGATGTTTTCCTCTTCGATTTGGTCTGAACAGTTCTTAAATCTAACGAAGTTTTCATGCAGCTTAAGGCAATTCCTAAAAAATATCATCGATATACCATCCCGCGTTCAAATCAATCGAGTTCTTAATATGATTTTATTTAAAAAAACCCCATTAAAACTACCTTACTAATTGACACTTATTGGCCAAGAGCGAGGGAAGCAGTATGTTTTGAGTCTGAAGACCGCCAAGGGCTCACAAACCATCCTGCTCGCCAGAGGTAAAGGCTAATAAGTGTTATGTTATATACCAACTATCACTAGAAGAATAAAAAGTGACTATCTTGTAACTTAGCCAAACATATGTTTTTTGAACCTATGAAATCACACTGAGTTCCAATTAGTTCCCGGGTTGTTTTTGTTTACCGGACCATGACGTATTGTTACCCGTTGAGCGCATGATTGCCGGGATACAGCGAAACTTGTTTACATTTTTCATTTTAGGTTATTTTGGTAAATATCTGAACGAGTACGACGGTACGTGGATTCCCGCGGGATGGAGGGAGTGGGTGGGGCTGATACGTAATAGTAAGTTCTACAACTACACTTTGCGGCGGAACCGCGCGTTTGAAAGACATGGGGCGAATTACCACCGTGACTACTTGACTGACCTCATCACAAACAACAGCATCACTTTCTTTAAACGATCAAAGAGGAGGCGTCCCAACCAACCCGTATTGATGGTACTGAGCATGCCCGCCCCTCACGGTCCAGAAGACTCGGCACCGCAGCACAAGCATATGTATGCTAATATAACGTCTCCAAGGTATACTTTGTCTTTCATCGGCACTGATATTAGTATCGTTATTCCATTGTCACATCATGTTCGTAATCACCATGCATTAGTATTGTAATTCCATGGCCGTTAGCCTTAACAATTTGGATTCGTGCCTATTAAATTAGTTAGCCTTATATTATCGACTATTTATTCTTTATGTGAGTTTGTTTCCCAATGTATTCAACAGGATCTCTCGTTTGTGTTGTGTGAAGCAAATGCGTGCCCTGAGTCTCTCTTATGAACTGCACACTACTCTATTTAATAATTAAACCTCTCGTCCGCCTGGACTACGAGGCAATAGTGTTTTAGTATTTTCCAACATATCGAGCCAAAGTTAAATATAAATGCATGCTAATTCTGAGATTTTGCAACTCGTTTATGTCCGCAAAAAATCTATGAAAAAGTAACAATACCTCTGTTTTCTTATACTTGTAACTTACCATTGGATATTTTCATTTAAGTAGCTTTGTTTTGTCTTCTCCGGTACTGAACTATCTAGAAGTTCGTGTAAATCGTCATTTGACACTTCCACAAAACGCGAATGAGCCGCTATTGTTTTCGCAAACTCGTTACCTCGGACTATCATGAATAGATCGAGGTTAGGCTGCCAATCAGATTGTAGTATGTGTAATAGTCCTTATGTTGGAATATACTAACATGGGTTAGTTCCTCAACAGAGCTGATACGTTTATTTACTGACCTAAACAAGATAGAAAATTTATGACTGGAATGAAATTTAATGTAATGAAGTGTTAATTGCTATATATGTTTGTTTTTGTGCCTCTGACTTTTATATTTTTAAGCAAGACGTTTCGGCCGACTCTTAAATCGTCATCGATAAACTAAACCGGTTGATATTACACGTGATTTAACGACTTAGCGCGTTGCGCGTGCTAAGTTCTATGTTACTCGAGGGAATGTTGAGTACGTGCCAAAGCCCTTGTAAGTCTCGCTCCGGGAGGACTATGTGATCATTCCCAGAGTTCGGGTCTTTTATAGACATCCAAGCTTCTAAAAAATGCCGCTGATGGTAATGTGGCTTATGTTTGACGACTTCAACGTTTCCAAAATCCATGTGAAGATCACGTTTGTGAACATGGCACACCGGCAAGTTTGGAGTTTTGATCGACTGACAGTAATGACTGCTATCTTTTGCTCAGAAACTCGCGTCTTCAGTGATCTTTTGGTCTGGTCATTGTATACTAAATCAAACTGACTGCAGTTGATTCTGTACATAACTCCAGATGATGTATGGACGCGTAACGTTTTCAATTTAAAATGTTTGTAGATCACGCGTAACATCAAGCGGTCTAGTCAACTGATGAAGGCTTAATAGTTGGCCGAAACGTCTCTCTTAAAATATAAAAGTTATGCAGTGTCAAAAAACAAATATATATATAGCAATTATGTCATCTCCTGACCACACTTAGTCAATTTTTAAACGTAATGAATTGTTGTTGGAATGTAAGTTTCACATGTGACGGTACCTCGCGTCTTTTTATCGCATATTAAATTAATCCTTTAGATAAATTAATCATTTAAGATATGATAAATCCAGGTGTTTAAAACGTGAGTTTGACAACAAATTTTCGATACGAAATTTGGGGTCGGCTTGTATTATAATTTCAACTTTTGAAAAACGGAATAAGGGAGAAGAAGTCATTTTTATTACTCCTTAAGGAATAAATATTGTCATTTCAACTATGGCAAGACGCCGGCAGCGTATGTTGTTCGTGAAATCTACATGACACCCAAAATATGAATTCTGATGGCCAATTACACGTTATCAAGTTCAGCTTTTTATGATGATATGAAAATATTTCTTGGTTTCAATTAAACCTCCAAAAGGGTGTTGGCTATACAGAGGATAATATCTAAAACCAACTAAATTGGCCTTCAAAACAGGGGTCATGTGATTATAAGGAACCGGCATATATACATTTACCGTTTTCAAAAGATATTCATTTGCGGTATTTGCTCCTGATTTGCTCTCGTTAACCGTCTGCAGAATTTCCTTTCTGGTAGGAATAAATGAAATCAACAGATCCACATTAATCAAATATAACAGCTAAACTGTTAAGGCATTGAGTGGTTAAAGTCTGATTGTAACGCAATTTCAGGACACCGCATTGGAACGTGCACTCCAGTGACAAACACTGGATCTTGAGACAAAATGCGCCGCTGACCTCACAAAAGATTGCCTATACAGACTTCCTTTACCGCAAGAGACTGCTGACCTTATTGTCCGTGGATAAGGCAGTCGAACGGGTTGTGCATATGTTGCAAAACATGAAACTAGAAAACGAAACTTACGTTATATTCACGTCTGATCACGGCTACCACCTTGGGCAGTTTCGTCTTATTAAAGGAAAATCCATGCCATATGAGATGGACATTAAAGTGCCATTCTACATCAGAGGGCCTGGAATACCCAAAAACATCAGGTAAATAGTAGCAAGTGTAATTAAAACAATTAAAACAGGTAGAAATTGTAGAAGAAGTAGTTGTTGTAGTAATAGCAGTAGTAGTAGTAGTAGTTGTAGTAGTAGTTGTAGTAGTAGTAGTTGTAGTATTAGTAGTTGTAGAATAGCAGTAGTAGTAGTAGTAGTAGTAGCAGTATTAGTAGTAGTACTAGTTGTAGTAGTAGTAGTAGTAATAGTAGTAGTAGTTGTAGTAGTAGTAGTTGTAGTTGTAGTTGTAGTAGTAGTTGTAGAATAGTAATAGTAGTAGCAGTAGTAGCAGCAGTAGTAGTAGTAGTAGTAGCAGTATTAGTAGTAGTACTAGTTGTAGTTGTAGTAGTAGTAATAGTAGTAGTAGTTGTAGTAGTAGTAGTTGTAGTTGTAGTAGTAATAGTAGTAGTAGCAGTAGTAGAAGTAGTACTAGTTGTAGTTGTAGTAGTAGTAATAGTAGTAGTAGTTGTAGTAGTAGTAGTTGTAGTAGTAGTAGTTGTAGAATAGTAATAGTAGTAGTAGTAGTAGTAGTAGAAGCAGTATTATTAGTAGTAGAAGTAGACTACTACTA
>JAOTRI020139897.1:0-10806 GCA_028564885.2 Zoanthus sanctaehelenae
AAATACGCCACTCGGGTCCCGGATGAAGTGGCGTATGGAATCTACGAGTGGTTTAGTTCCCAGTAAAACACTCTTCTAATTTACGTATAATGTCAATCTTGGCTAACTGCGCACGCGTAGTTTTTTACAGAAGCTTAATATACTCATAATTCAAGCACTAATATATAATAAGATTAGTTTTTCTTTTCGGAAACATATGTTGCCTTACATAGAACAGTTTTTGAATATGGCCTTTTAATTTTACTTTTTGTTATTTTGTATTGTATAGTTTTTGCAATTGCCTGTATTTTTAAAATGTTTTTTGAAAAGTGATATATTTTTATAAAGTTTTAAGCTGCGTCTAGATACTGCAAAATTGTTTTCTTTTAGAAATTTTGGTAAATTGGCTAAAAGACCGTGTTCGTGTACCTACCTGTACACAAAAACTAATTTGTTCAAGTCGTATTTTTTATGATTACAAACTCCGTTGATAGAAATACTACACAATAAAAAAAATTGTAAATATAAAACAAATTTTATTCAACCAGATAACAGATATCTTAAAAAAATCTTTGACATAAAATATTATCTAAATGGAGTGGGATTCAATAGAATATAATGTAATATAAGTAACGTTATTTTGTCTTTAGTACTAAACAACCGATTGAATATTTCTATTAAATAAAGAAAGTAACTGAAAAGTTTTATTTTCAGAATGCAAACTTGTTTAGTTGTTTAATTAATTCACATTGTTCTGGTGGTCAGTATTTTTACAGCAAACTAAAGCACACTGCACGTACGTAGTAACTTTTATATGCGATTCCAAAGTTAAGCGGGAAACTGATATGACTTTCAGAGTTCCTGACACCATTACATGAAAGGTACGTTGGCAGTTGTCATTTTGCCAAATTTGATGTTTTTAGGGTAAAGTAGACCAGGTCAGTAGATATTGAAATATGAGAATTAAAGCTAAGCGTCCCCTAAAGCCATAATTTATCATCATTATCTGTTTTTGTGCTGACTGTCAAAATCCCATCATTCACTCATGCATCATTTTATTTAAGCTGAAATATATCAAAGCGAAATCGCTGGCAGATATCATTAAGAGTTTACAAGGCTGTGGGAGAAGCGCGTTTTCTCACATTTCAAGGTCCAAGACTATGCATTTGATCTGTCGGCCTCTTTCGACATTTGTCAACTATGATACCTTCTCCGGCACATTTCCTAGTCGTTCACCGTTTTAACGTTACGGACTAAAATAAGAAAGGTTGACATTTAATGGTAACCGTTTACACAAATATACCTTCATATGTGGCTTTCAGCAGGGCTTGGTCCTGCACATAACTTCATTAATTTAACAATAATGATGACTCGGATTTGCTTATCAGGGGATCTACTTAAACAAGATATAACAGTCACTATTATTAACTGCATTGTCACATCATTTTAATATTTGGTAATGAATAGCTGCCAAAATCAAGTTAATAAATGATAATAGATTAAAACTAAGCATTACGGTTTACGGAATTGGCAGCAATTAATCGAGCTTTGGCACCTACTTCCTATCAAATTAAAGAAGGAGTTGCTTTTCCTTTTATGAAAAGTTTGCAACTTCATTTCGGGGCCGTGCTTTTCGAGCCTGATCTCATATTGGATTTCATGTCAATAATATCAGAGCGTGTGATCATCCTTTTCGACCCTGATCTCATATTGGATTTCATATCAATAATATCAGAGCGTGTGTGTTCTGTCTGTGAATTGACATAATTATTGCATTTTAAGTCCAAGTATTCATTGGTATTTTCACGTTATCTCTTCTTTATGGTTTCCCTCCTCGATTGAAATTGCCGCAACTAGCTCAAAACTCTGTTGTACGCCTAGCTACAAGCAAACCCAGATCCATAATACACCTCTGCTTATTAATGGAAGTGCCGTGCCTTCCAACAAATCGAGGGAGCAGCATTCTACTGCTGAGTAGACATTTTCTATTGATGTTCCTAAACTATGGGACAGCTTGCCTGTGGCCGTTAGATCCTACAAACCTACTATAAACTTTTTTAAAAGAAACTAAAGTAAATAAAACCATTTTTTTATATTTTTAAATATTTTGTTTATTTCAATTTATCAGTCGTATACCTGTAGAGCGTGATAGGTAACACTGATCCTTTACAGACTTACATTTTCTAAACGTTTCGTTTTCTGGGTGATAGGTTTTTGGCCCAACCACTAACTTGAAAGATCATTAACTTTCTGTGGGTTTTCAGTTTCCTTAGCACACTTTCCGGCTAATTATTGAAGCCGGGCACTCCCCCCAAGTCGTTGACACTCACTTGCCGAAGCACTCCCAGGGACTATGATGACGAGGACAAGAGACATGCAGCTCCAGTGGAAGATTCTACAGTTTGGTTGGTATTACTTGTAATATACTAGGATACCACAGTTGACACTGCTAGCATTGCATTAATTAATTTTCTAAGAGTCGTTTTCTAATGAATCTATTGCTGCTAAGTGGCATGAAAGGAAGAAGGAAGTAGAGGTGGAGCGGGGAGGGGGAGTGGGAACAAGTTTTCGAGGATTGGAGGGAAAGAGTTAAGGCGGAGGCGGGCATCTCAGTTAGTATTTTGTTAACTTGCAGGATATTTAAATATGGCATCTTGTAGGAAAAGGATAAATTATCTATCTCCGGCTACACCTTTTATGAAAACATCGTTAAGTGATACAAAAATAATTATTAAAAAGGGATAAGTTTTATACCATAGTGAAAGAATTAGAAGTTGACCTTTCGGACTGAATCCCAGATCCTAAAAAAATATCTAAGCTTTTATTTCTAGCTTCTATTTCAACTGGTTTTACAATGATAGGTAAACTCGCATGATCATGCTTTTTGCTCAATTTCCATTTCGAAGTGAAAGCCTTGATACACGCTTGACTAGACCATCTCGACAGCCGGGTACGTTATGCTAGATTGAATGGAGCTACAAATATACTGTTGTCTTTTGAAAGATGAAAACATTTCCACTTTGATTTGTGCCGGATTATAGACAAACATGCACTTCTGCTTTAACACTTAACGCATCGCCCAGTAAAAAGTCACACTTAACCGTCCCTCTCAAGCTCCTTCACCGCATCACGTCCACTGCTGTGAAAAACAAAAATTCAAAGGTAGGGCCAAAATACCAACATATTTTTGATTTGTTTGTAATTTGTGTCATTATCATTTAATAACTTTCATTGCAAATGTATTTTGTGGACAAGTCCCTCTCCCAAGTTGTTGTCGGAGGGAAACTAGAAACACTATCTTCTCAATCTCATTAATAATACATCAACTTTAAACAAAGAAAATCACAAGCGTAACCGTGGTTTGATATCGTTTCTTAATTTACATATATAGATTTTTGGCAATTTTATTTCTTTTTCTCGACCAGTAATCATTTGTACGTTTGAGACGTAATATCAAACCTGACTGAAGGAGTGCTTCCTCCAATTTGAAACAACTCGAAGTTTTTTTCAACCAACTTCTCCGTGTTTCAAATCGGAGGAAGCACTCCTTCTCGTCTTCGATCTATTACTGAAAACATCCAAACAACCAATAAGAATCAATTTTTAAAAAGCATGTGAACTTTTGAATAATCCAAAGAAAAATAAAGATTTTTAACTGTAAACCTTTTGCAGTATGTATGTTTAAATCTTTTGTGGCAACAATACGTAGCAAGCGGAAAAGGGAGGAATTCTTTTAACTTCGTAAGACTTTTGATGTTTTATGATAAAACTTTTACTCAATCATAAATCGATGAATATAAACTATATATTCATTCTCATTTTTCAATAAAAAATATAAGCACCCGCGTGTATGTAGTCCCTGTATTGATAGCCAAGTGAAAAATCAGAATGAAGTGCAAAGAAGCAGACTTTATAGAAGAGACTCGCTAAAGGAAATTGAAAATTTTATGTTTTAACAATTAATGAATCACAACATACACACGCTTATAAGCTTGCATTTTCAACCGTGCTGCTTCAATTCGTGAGCTTTGTCACGGAAAGGAAGCAGAAGTTTAAAGAAATTGAGATCTTCGTTATCCTCTTTACTATAGTCGGTTAGCTGATGCAAGTTTTCCAGGAATAGATTAGTTTTTTTTAGCACTAGAAAATTTTATTTCCCATCAACTATTGAAGAAATTATACCTTCGTCTATACAAAAAGCAAAAATTAAAAGATTAAATGAACAAATTAATGAAAGCAAAGCTCAGTTATTACTGGCTCTCGTACACCTGGGCTAAGATTACTGGCTCTCGTATACCTGAGCTAAAATTTCTTTGTCGACTCTGCATGGCGGTAGTTAGCTCCCCTAAATGAAGATACAGTAAAAAGAATCAATAAATGGAAACTAAATCCTAGAGAAAGAATTTGACAGGTAGTAGTAGTAGTAGTAGTAGTAGTAGTAGTAGTAGTAGTAGCAGCAGCAGCAGCAGCAGTAGTAGTAGTAGTAGTAGTAGTAGTAGTAGTAGTAGTAGTGGTGGTGGTGGTGGTGGTGGTGGTGGCGGTAGTATTCTAACCACTACTCAGGGTCTTAAAATAATTGAGGAAAAAGTGCTACCTTTGCTCTAACATCTGCAAATGGTTAGACTTTCGCGTCTTCTCGGATAAGGACGTTATTTAAACCGTAGGTTGAGTCTCTCGATCACTTTGTTGAGGTACTTAAAAGAACCCACGCACTTGTCGAAAAGAGTAGGGTAGTGATCCCTGTGTTGTGGTCTGTCTGTTCTTCTAAGGGCATTTCTTGATGATATTATCTGTCAGCCGCTCTGGCGGACTATCTAAGACCCTCAACTGTCAAACCTTGTATTGATCTTTTTTAAAGCGCCTTTGATCATATCCATATGAAAAGGGCGCTATGTAAATCCTAAGTTATTATTATTATTAGTAGTAGTAGTAGTAGTAGTAATAGTAGTAGTAGTAGTAGTAGTAATAGTAGTAGTAGTAGTTGTAGCAGTAGCAGTAGTAGTAGCAGTAGCAGTAGTAGTAGTAATCATAGTAGTAAAAGTAGTAGTAGTAGTAGCAGTAGCGGTAGTAGTAGTAATAGTAGTAAAAGTAGTAGTAGTAGTAGTAGTAGTAGTAGTAGTAGTAGTAGTAGTAGTAGTAGTAGTAGTAGTAATAGCCTATAATCACGCTTGCACACTAATAAACGCCATGTCCATGAACATGCAAATCAGTTCCTTTCTACAAGTTTGTAAACAAAAGGAGCGCAAGAATGACAGGTCAAGACCATTAAACTAAATAACAATAAAAAATATTATATTGTTTTTCGGTGAAAAACTCAAAATAATTCAGTAGGTCAAAGCGCGTCTTTTTGACACACAAAAAAGGAACTTGCAATTAAATGCAAAATTTCGATAAAAAAGGTTTTCTCTAAATAAAAGTGTAGATAAACAAGAACAAAACATAATGTTTACATTTCCATGCAACCTAGCTATTAAAGTTTTCAGGCAAAGGTTCCTTGAATGTAATCGAATAATACCGGTGAAATTTCACATTTTGTTTACTTTATTCTGTCTTTACAATCTGTTTTTCCTTCTATTTATTGTTTTTACTTTAATGAAAGCAAACCTTTTTTAATCTGCATGCAGTGGTGAGGAGGAGTCTCTGTCGTAATTGAGCCATAACATTTAAAGTGGTTCACAATCCCAAGGTTGAAGTACCCAGCCAAGGTTACTGATTACGCAACAGAAAAAAGCATGAAAATAACTGCAACAGTCTTACAAAATTCATTTTTATTGTTATCTTTTAAGACTGGGTCAAGGAACATGTGTGGAGCGTGTGTGCGTCATACAATGTTTACCTAATAACAAACTTCGTCTTATATTGTCGATGAGATTATTTAAGGGTAATTACTCGGTTGCTATAACATTGGATTAGAGATCATTTTAGTGCCTTCAAGTTATATAGCTACTACAACTTTTCATTATAATTCCAGACAAACACTATCAAACTAAGTTGATCCTAAATCTTCAGGTTATATAGCTACTACAGCTTTTCATTATCATTCCAGACAAACACTATAAAACTATGTTGATCCTAAATTTCTGACATAGGTAATACCTTCTAACAACATATACTGTATATAGCCTAGGCTTTAATGCCCACGTTAGCTATTTCGAGTTAGTTATTATAACGTTTTATTATCATTCCAGATTAACACTATCAAGCTATGTTGGGTCCTAAACTGATTTCTGACATAGGTAATACCTGCTACTAACATATGGCCTTGGCTTTAATGCGCATAAAAGGTATATCGAGCTAGTAATTATAACTTTTCATTATCATTCCAGACAACATGCACTATATATCAAACCAAAATTAAACCTAGATTTACGTAGGGGTATTGGCCGCTACCGAAGCGCCCTTTTCATGATCATTCCAAGCGAACACTATCCAAACAAAGTTGAACCTAAACTCACAACAAGTATAATGTCCACTATAAACGTGACGTTATGGCAACAATTAGTGGCTTCAAGTTAGTTATACTTTTCGTGATCTTTCCAACTAAAATTGAGGCTAGACTCACAACAAGTATAATGTCCACTACCAACGTGGCGTTATAGTGCCAACTTTTAGTGGCTTCAAGTTATTTATATTTTTCGTAATCTTTCCAACTAAAATTGAACCTAAATTCACAGCAGGTATGATGCCTCCTACATCCCGCTGCCGCATGTCTTATTCTTTTTTTCTTTCTAGCAAGTAAAATTGGGGAGCGTGAAGTTGGTGAAGAGGGGATTGGGGCTGGAAGAGGGGGAGATGAGTTTGGCACGTGCCCCTTAATAGCTTTGCAACATTTCCTCTTAGACAGTCCTTGTGACAATTGACTAACTCAACATTAAAATGTTGACGATGTTTATAAAGAATTTCACTATATTCAAATTAGAGACCATTTTTTATGAGGTGTTTAACTTAAATTTCTATCACTAAAGGTAGTGCAAGATTGTTGTCGTGCGTTAAGTTCGATAATCTAGGAACGCAAAGTAAAACTCCGTTACGATGCTTTTTAGTTTTGAATAACAGCATTATCACACCTTTGGGTATACTAGATTTTACTATTATCAATTTTAAACGCATTTTGAGCAATTAAAGAAGCCCAAATTTTCAAACTGTACATGTGATGTGGAACTAGATCCCAGGATTCCGGAACTGGAAAACGCACGCCTGCATGTAGTGTTCACAATAGTGCTCTTCTTTCCCCTCCTCCTGAAATCTAAAATTTTCTCCTCGGTTGCCAAAAACGTCAAACACCAAACTATTGTGCCCCAGTTTAAAAATAAATATTTAATGCATGTGAGTGATAATGGCAGATATTTATGAGAGCAAGTTTACTTGTGCAAGATCCAACGTTTTCATCATGCAAGCTTTCTCAATTTATAAACCAGTGTATTTGAACAAATAGGCATTTAAAGAAATAATTAGAGACTACAGAAATTCATAGTTTAGGCTTAATCCTTTGTGTTTCATTTCAAGAATTCAACTTCCATGTTTTGGTAATAACGGATTGAAAACTAGAAGGACTATACCCCATATGCATTCAACCTTTCTTCAGGCACGCACCTTGCATATCCGTTTCGGCAAATGTACATTGTTCAGTTCAAGAGGTGTGCAAGATTAATCTATTGTATCTGCGCCGGTATATCTAATGACTTTGTCAAACTGTCAACTTCACTTCAAAACACAAAGAAGCAGATCAACCTTATATACTTCCCTTTTATCTTTGGTTATGAGAACAGTCTAAAACATTTCTACCTAAACTAAAAATTAAGAATAAACTTAAGCGTAGGATAAAGTGCTTCATTTCAATTTTGTTGCTTTATTTCGTAAGAATATAAATCAAAGTTCTTGAGCAGGTGGAATTTTACTTAACGCGTAGTCAGATAGGCGTCCATCTTGGACTATTTGTGTGTTGAAATCCAATATAAGAGTGTTTACAAAACATTACTCATTAAAAAACATGCAATAGAGCATCAACAAGCGGCAGGTGAGATGAGACTAGTTTTGGATAAAAAGATTTTGGAATCTTTTGTGCAGATCAAGCAATGAGCATTATACAGAGGTGCATTCTGCTTCAGCTGCTATGGTTTGCTACTCAACAAACCACCATAGAAGGTACAAATCATTAATAACTTTAGTTATACAAAAATATATTTTGATATTAATCACATTTGTTGTGGAAAGTGACTAAATGATTAAAAAATAAGCAATTTTTTTTAATTTAAAGGCAGAATCAATAAAACTACTGTACACGGTAAAATATTCATTTTTCGTCTATAATCGGGCTCAATATGTTGATGATTTCTCTAAATGACTGCAGTGTTGGCAGCATCTTCTGGAAACTTACATACAAAAGAGCTCAAAGCGGAAAATTGTTTTTTGAAAGAATCTCAGTGAAGGGGTTTAAATTTTAATAATATACCATGCAGTCAATATCAGCGTGCCCAGAGAATAACTAGTTTGCCATTTAACCACAAATTTGTGCACAGGGAGATTTTTTCACTTGTATAAGTTAATTCGTTGATATTCTTCAAAAATATTGGTAAATAATTATGGTATTAGGCAATTTTCTAAAAATAAATATTCCATTTCCCAAATAAGGTAAAAATATAGGTTATTGACGTTAGTCGGTAATAACAATGGCGCTTTGATAACTTGTTCTTTTGATGATCGAGCTTATATTAGTCCTAACTGATATTTTAATAAGCATTAGATATTTGACGATCTAAAGAAATGATTATTATTGTTGTCGTTAAAAACGCCATAGATACCCAAACATTCCACCTCAAATATATGGTAATATGGTTTTATAAACGTATTAATGAATTTTAAGGATTTTTGTTTTAGCGTTATTTCTTGTGGGTTTACTCTATTTGTCATTTGTATAACTAAAGCTTTTGAAGTTAATTTATTTGTCATGAAAAGGTTGGTTTTCTTACTAAAATCGAAAAAGATCGACATCGACGGTGTCGCCGCTCAAAATTATAAGTTCAAAGCATTGGATTTTATTTACAATGCTATTGTTTTTATAGCTTTTGTAAGTTGTTTCCGTTTGTCTTTTCATTTGTTAATGTTTTTTTTAAACTTGCATTGGGCTATGCATCTACTTGTTGCTATATTTGATTATTACGCGAATCGAAAACTATTTCTCCTGAAATCTGCATTTCTGAAAACATCAAAATGTATAATAAAGAATTCATTATTACATTTTTTTTCAATGAAGTTTATGTTGTTCAAGATATTGCCTTGTGCATGTCTGCGCAGGCCCAAATATATCATAATTTGTTTCTGGATTGAACGTAATGTCGCCATCTTTAATTTAACATAAAAATAAAGCAAATGCATTCTCTCAAACATAATAAATATATAGCTTATCGACAAAATTTCATATTATTATTATATTATTATTATTATAAATTTACATTTATATGTATATATTGATGTTCTAGGGTTTGTATTTATTAATATTGTCCAGTGTTTGTTTAGTGTTTCTTAAATCTATTTTGCTCTTTTACTACGTTGTGATTTATGATAAAGAATTCGAATACAGTCCAAGTTAGAAGCACAAAATAGTCTTGCTGCCGACTAGAAACTTATTGAAGTTTTAAGTTTCCTTTAACTCTTAAACATCATCTTTTTAAATTATAAAAATTACGTTTGTATTTCTTAGCTTTGGTTTGGTACTTGTTTAATGTTTATGACAAACATAACAAGTACTCTTCGATTGGCTTCAAAAGACCTCAAAAATTGCAATGATAAAAAGAGCTTGCTTAGAACTCACTCATGGTTATGATAAAATCTTATTTGGCAAGTCATTTGGTAAGTCATGGAGTTGATAATGACATACCAGGTGACTGAGATTATTGCATTTCTGGGCCCAGTTGTTAAAAGGCTTGTTAAGTTAAATTAACCCTTGGTTAAGCAAAAAGTCAAACAGGAATTTCTTCTTTAAGAAAAGGTAGACGGCCAGGAAAAGCCTTGTCTCTCAAAATTACTGGTAAAATCTCTCCTTGTAAGATTAGAAACAAGACCAGGCCATGGGTTTTATATTTAACCCTGGCCTAGTGCTAATTGGGCTTTGAGCAACTGGGCCCTGGACTAGAGATCAAAATACTCGTCGTTTCGTTTACTTCTTGTTAATTCGGGTTTTGTTTTTAAGATTTTTGTTTACTGATTTCTTTTTTATTTGTGATCATCAAAAGTTTATTTTGGTTATATATGCATATTTCTGATGTTAACAACAATAACAATTTTTTTCTCCCTCACAAAATAAATATTCTATTTACAATTCCTTAACATATATGAGTCTTATTATTACTGAAAAGAGCCTAAAGAAAACATAACTTGTATGATAGACCCCAGATCTGATATCTATTGGCTTAGCAAAAACTAACAATAATATAATCATTTAAAGATTATAGAAAACTAATTAATTATAAGATAAATATTTAATCTTAAGAAATAATGAATTCCAGTGTACAAGACAAAGGTGTGTAAAACAGCTTTCCCCCTATAATTCTTTTTTTTTACTTTTGATGTTGTTGTTCTTTTTGAAATCTGCATTGAAAGACGAAATACTCTTGCTTTGCTGTTAATCTAGAAACTGATTACTAAAATTTTGCTCGAAATATTCCTTTGCAAAAGTTAAGATAATTTACTGATAGATGATTAAGAGAAAAATATCGTATATAAGCCCTTGACGGGATTCGAACCCCACATATTCGGTTTACTAGTCCAACGTGTTAACCACTACACCACAAGGACCAACCACGCTGGCAACGCAGCCGGACAATGTTA
>JAOTRI020139908.1:0-10805 GCA_028564885.2 Zoanthus sanctaehelenae
TCCGCTTAACACTACAGAAACCGGAGATAAGCACCGGCTCTATGGGCCACTAGGCTCGAAAGGATTTAGCTTTTTTTTCTTTTTAACGTACTCCGCGGCCCCTGTTTTGCAGAAGTCATGTACCGAACACTGAAATATCATGTGAAATATTGATTGTCTTTCATTGGTAGCTGAAAAAGAGCATTCTTAACAATCATGTTTAAATGAATTGTATAAATGTGCCTGCCTAACTTGAGACGATTGGAAATCAATTTGCATATTTTCTATTGTTTACACCTGACATCATGAATCTCCAACCATCCTGAGAGCTCTCCAAAAGCTATAAATTAATCTCCCTTGTGGCACTCTGCAATGCCAAAAGCTTTGTGAAAAATGAGTGCAGGCAATGCTCCTAAAAAATCTGGGTGGCGGGTCTCTGTGTAGATATCCCAACAGCTGCTGATAATGGCAACAGCAGGGACATGTTTACAGGCATTAATGACTATTAGATAACTATAAATAAACTCTATGACCTTTTTATAAAAGAAGAGAATACTCTGATGGGGTTCAAAGCTCCAAAGCCCACATAACTTATAAAGAATTTAGCGTATCTAGCCTAACAGAAACTGGTGTACACTGGTGTACCATACCTCAGACGGCCGATTCACAGTGTTACTTGGTGTTCTGTTTTTTGGTTTGTTGGATTCCTGAGCTGTCACCATTTCTTGTTTAACTACAAAAATAACACAGATTTGCAAACACTTAGAAGCTAGCTATGTATAAACAGTATTATTACTTTTTTGTAGTTTCAGACTTTAGATGAAAAATAAACTGAACCTTTTAAACAAATTTCAAAAATTATAAGTTTTTGAAACATGCAAATAAACAACCTTGGGAGAGCTGTTATTTTTTGACCAAGCATTAATTTCACTGTCAACACAAAAATATTTTTCTTTATACTGTAGTTTAAAACACAGTAAAAACTAGAAGAATTCAGCTGACCCTAAACTGTCTAGTTTGAACATTTTACAACTTAAAAAACAGGAACTACAAAATACTATCCAATTTTTATGTCATCCGGAGGATGACATATCGTGGTGGCTTTTTGTCACTCGGTCACCCCGTTGTATGCTGACGTCATGCTGATTATAAATTCTGATGTCATTTGTATTTTCAGAAAAACAACTCGCTCAGGTCTATGAAAACAATTTGTATGATCTATAGATCCAACCGGATGACATAGCTCTTAGAGCCCTTTGACTAAAATTTAGTATTGCTATTAAAATGTTTTTTCATCTACATGTAATTATAAATGATAAAGAATAAGTGATAATTATATAGACTTGTTTCAAACAAACACAACACTGATAAATAATCTGGTTTTCAAAACATGAATAGCATCATTCATCACATTTGTCACGTCAAAAATAGAAAAAATGCAAACTAAGTTTTAATGAGATTGCCGAAAAATTGATATGAACATTTAAAGCTAAAGGTTTTTGACCTGTTTTTGAAAGAAAATGTGTAGGTTTTGTATGATAATGAGGCCGTGAGGGCATCGGATGCATGCCCTCTCAGAAATTTTAGCAATGTTGCACTTGCATGAAAATGGTCTACAGGGACTTTAATTATCCCATGCAGCATTACTCAAACAAATTTAGTCTACCTTTCATCTAATAATTAATAATTAAAATTGTGCAACCTTCCATGAAATTTTGTATTATATTTCTTTAATTTAAAAGTATTATTTATTACGGTCAAAACCATTAGCTATGCTAAATCCTTTATGAAATACAGTTAGTGGATCATGAAGTCTGAGCATATCACCTAATCTGTGGTGCTAGGTTGATTAGAGTCTTTGACTCCCTCTGGAATGGGGCACTAAGTTGATACTAACAGGGGATGCAAATAGTCATTCTTCTTACTTTGGAAGGATGTTCAACCAAAGCACTGAGCTTTACCTAAAGCTACTTTAAAATGGTTCTTCCAAAAATATTTATTTTACCTTCTCTTCTCATCTTCTCATAATCAACAGCAGTAGCTGCTCCAGTGGCCATTGAAGATGCAGCAGTAGCAGAACTCTGTGCTGTATTTAGGGAGTGTTTCCATGTGGCTTGAGTTGATTGGGGTTGTCTTTCATTGCTTTTTTCCTGTTGGTTAAATCTTTCCAGTGCAGCCTACATGTTAAAAAAAAGACTAACAAAACTTAATCATAGAACACCAATTAGTATTCAATTTTATTCTTTTTAAAATCAAAATTGAGTCACAGCTAATATTAACCCTTTCACTCCCAATCAGTTATCAACACCCAACTTCTCCTTACATAACACATACAAAATAAAACATTTGATGTTGAGAAATTTAGAGTTGATCAAACATGGCAAAGCACAGAAGATTTAAAGTGAAATTCTCCCAAAATGGCTCAATAAAAAGTTTTGGATCAATTTGGGAGAATTTAGCAATACATATAAGCTATGGTGCTATGCCCTGAGGTTTTGTGTCGATCATACAGTACAATGGCTACCAGGAACACCTTCACATGATTTGGTCCAACCTCGCTGAGCTGCAGCTTTGTAACTCAGTTCTGAGACTGCAATAAGAGCATCTACTTATCATCATGGTGATTGAACAATATTAATAATAAAATAATAATAATAATAATAATAATAATAATAATAATTACAATTAATTATAATAATGATAATGATAATAATAACAATTAATTATCATTATTATTATAATCATTACATGGCTCTAGCCTTAAGTTGGTAAGATCTATTGTAAAAGATGCTCAGGCTGGATTCCAGGCCGGATTATAAGATAATTGAGGAGACAAAGGAAAAAACGTCATTATAAATAATTATTAAGTAAACTCAATAAAAAAAAATTATTAAATATATATAGAAAGCCTTAAAGGAAATTTATTCAATCAATTACCAATGTTATGCAGTATTATCCCGAGACCACCAATAATTGTCGTTGTACCACAAAACATAATGTACAGTCTACAGTAATTTTATGAGATATGTATTTTTGCTTGCTGAGCACTTGTTTGCCTACCCTGGGTACCAGAGGTCCCCAACCTCTCCTGGACCTCTGGTACCCAGGGTTTTGTTTGCCTTGAAACAGCAAAATTTGTTTAAACATGCATGTAATCAATGTGTTCTTCTCTAGTTTAATACTGAAGGTCTGAGAAAAATGGACCTTGATATTTGGTATGCATAACATAGCACATCAGTCATTGTATTAATAATCATGAACTATTAAGTTAAACGTACATAAAGCCATTGAGATAGAAAACAAGGCCTTGCTACAATAGGTGTAAGTAGATAGTTTATTGCAAAAAAATACACGTGCAGCCTGAAGGATGAATTGCATATTTACATTTTAAAACAATTTTAAACTAAAATCTATTTACAATTATTAACAATAAAAAAAACTATTAATAAAAGATATATTATACAATTTCTTTTTTTATACTACTACATGAGAAATTTCAGCAATTTGATTGGCTTAGATCAGTAGTATTTCAGCTTAATTTGAAATACTTACATGTGAAAATTACATGGCTTTGCGTTACAAACAATTTCTCATGTATTAGTATAAACAAATAATAGCAGGATTTGTACATGATATTTGGCATAAATACCACTCATGATATTTCAAAATTGTTTCAAATTTCACTCGCCTAACGGCTCCTGAAATTATGTATAACAATTTTGAAATATCACTCGTGGTATTTATGCCAAATATCACAACAAATCATGCTATTACCTATACTAATACAAGATGTTACAATAAAAATGTATGTATGATCCGTTTTCCATCTCGGTGCAGCACATTGTCTGTTTTTTTCATAAAGTATACTATAATTGTTCTTGTTTATTGTAGGCAGCAACTTCCTTAATTTGTGTAACAAATTTAGTAGCGAGCATTTCATGCTATGGCAATGTGCAACAAAAAAATGTTAAAAGAGCGGACAGGTACTTACATCCTTCAGCTTATGCTGTCTATGAACAGTAGTTTTATGGATGATGCAATACATGCTGGCTATCAAATGAATGTGATCTTAATGTCTGATTTAGTGGATTAAGGTTAAAAGCTAAAAAACCTTATTAAACAGTAAAATTAGCCAAGTGGCCAATGGAGTAAGAGCTTATCTCTCTTTAACTCCCGCTGGGACATTCCAGGTTAGCAGCATATGCTGGTAATAATTTACCTATTCCAGAAGGATGAACAAATACTAGTTACTGTAGCTTAGGCAAAAAAAAAAAGTCACAGAAATATTTTAATCTTAGCAATACCAGGGAACGTGTGGCTAAAATGCAGAAATATCACCAGGTGTGCTACCCATATTCACTCTGACTAGCTGCTTGAAAAAAAATACATTTAGTCCTTCTGTTTTTACAATGGCAGTGTTTTGCTAAATTGTTTATCATCAGTATACCTCACCTGTCCTGCTCGTTGGGCACTGGCACTAGGTGGCCTACGTGGATCTATTCCTTGTCTTTGGCTAGAAGCCGTATGTGATTGGGAATGTGATGCAGCATCTCCAAGGCTGTGTCCTTCACCAGCATTCCTAAACTTAAAATCTGCCCTTGCTTTCTGAAGTAATTTTTTCATTTTTTGAATGGCATCTCTCTTGCTGGTTCAAAGATTGTAACCTGTTGAGAAGAAAAAAACATATATATAATTTTATTGTTTCTTGCAATATATGAGAATCTTGACCATAACCCTTCAGTCTTCATATTACTAGCATGGACTGATCAGAGGTACGTAGTATGTGTGATACAAACTTGGTATTTACTGACTATTGATAATAATGATAATAATAATAATAATAATAATAATAATAATTATAATATTTTATTCAGAATCAACTGCAAAGGAAGTGGTTGCTTATTTTTTTAGCAAGAGGCTAATGTTTAATTGCTCAGATCTTGGCAAGAAAGTCTAATTTCTAGAGGGAGGAAACCCAGAGTACCCAGTCAGATTGAGATCAACAAATCTCAGCCCACATGCCTAGCCCATGAATTGATCCCGGGTCGTAGAGGTACTGTAGGAGGCACAACTGATGACCACAATGCCAACATGACTCCCCCGAATAGGGGGGAAAGCAAAACAGGTCCTTATTGGGGCCTCCTTATTTATGCATACAGTTTCATAGTGTTAACTATAGATTACATTATGACCTGGGGAAGATTTAGTTTGTATGAAAACAATAAGTAGGCCCCAATACAGAAATTTTACGAATAATTTTCTGTGAAGCACCGGTGGCTATGACACATGTACAAGTAGAAAAAACACTTTTTAAAATTATAATCAGAAACTATAAACGCAAAAAAATGCATTTCAGTATCTGGATTTCTTAATTTCTTAAATTTCAACTTTAAGAAATCAAACCAACTTAGATTAAAACTATATAAAAGATGAGTATCAAAACTAAATTTTTAGTGACGTGTTTTTCAAACTTGTATAATAGTAAATCGAACTAGAATTTTATAAAATAAATAACTAAATACAAATCACAGGCATGCAGTTGTGTGGCTAAAAAGAAAACGAAAATGACATACTTATCTTGGCACATATCCCATTTTCGTTGTAATTTCTCGTCCCAAATACGTCGATTATATATCTCTAAAGTAGACAAGAGAATGTAAATAATTTCTAATGAGATAGGTTTACTAACCTTTGATATTAAATTTATTTAACGGAAGTTTCCTGCAAATTAAAGGAATCTTTACCTATTTTTTTTGTCTTTTGATCTTATACAGATTGGCGCCCGCAGTAAGTCAGCGTTCGGTAAACCTTAGCGCATGCCTCAAAGTAAAATGGCTGCCAGTATGGATATGGAAACGTTACATAAACAAGCTGACAATGTCTGGAAAATGCTTGATGATATGGCTGATTCTAACCCAGGAGCTTATAAAGACTTCATTGATAAAATTATAAAGGAGGGATCTAATTGCTCTAAAGTTCCTGAACCATGTTTTTGCGTCAGTTCAGCTGTGGTAAGTCCTTGTTGAAATCAACAAAATTTTGAAATTTTTTAGAAAGATATTTTATGGACGGGTATTCTGTAATCTAGCCGTAAATTACAATTATTAACAACACTTTAAAAGTTCTTTCCTTTTCAAGGCTCTTTCCTTTTCAGCCTATTTATTCTCTTTTAAGTAAAAACACGGGACCTGATTAAACAATAGTACCCTCTGGGCAATACAAAAATTGTAGTAAAACACGACATAATATTGTGTTGTCAAGAACTAAGTATTAAGTACTAATTATACTAATTGTAGACTTAATTAGTTTTTTATAGACTAGATTTACCTCACTGAGAAAACAATCTGTCGAACTCACACCCTCCATTTCTCTCAATTCATAGCATTAAGAAGCATTGAACTTTAGTATAAAGATATAGTTTGGCTTTCTCATTCTGTTTCACAAAGTGTCTAGATGTCTCCGAGAGACAGAATCTTGACAAAAATTATGTGTCCGTCAATCAATTATTTTAGAAACAAGGCAAATGCTAGGCCCATTGCTGATACTGTACCTGTAGTTGATGTAAGCTAGGGCATGCTATCTGCAAAATTTCCATTTGCAAAAATTTCACAATTTCAGTTTGACTATTGTTGATCATTTTTATCTGTATTTAGCTTCCAGAGGTAGTGGTGCACAAGTTTTACATAAATATCTGTAGCTGGGATCAGGTTCCAGGACCTAAAACAGATAAAGACCCAATTCCTGTAATGGCTGGAGAAGTCAGTGAGACTACAGAAAGTGACACAACTTACTCAGTTGTTGATGTTCTTTTTAACCCATCCGTACTAAAAGGCATAGAAAACAAGAAAGACCACCGAAATCTGCTAATTCATTTAGCACTGGACTATCTTGAAGACACAAAACATATTCAATTGTTACGCAAGTATAAGAACTTGAAAATTAAATATAAGGGAGATTCTAAAACATTAAACAGATTTCTTAATCTTATTAAAGACAAATCTTCATTTATGAAGAGCAGCTCTGTCAATTCTTCAGGACTCCCAACTGATTCACCACAGTCTTTACTGCACCAACTTACATCATTAAATTCAGCAGACAACAAAAAGGAATCAAATGCTCTGAGTTTGTTTACGACACAGCAAGATAAAGGTGGTAAAGAGAATAACAGACTAATACAAGAGATCTCATCAAGTACTTTACAGTCAAAATCTGTTGTACCTAATTATGAAGTCAAAGTTAAAGACGCTGATGAAAACCACTCAAAGAGAATCGTAATCAAAGTTGATTTGCCTGGTGTGAAGTCAACCAGGGAATGTGAACTTGATGTTTCTGAGGTATGTCACCATGTT
The DNA here is from genome assembly GCA_028564885.2 of Zoanthus sanctaehelenae. Taxonomy (NCBI): domain Eukaryota; kingdom Metazoa; phylum Cnidaria; class Anthozoa; order Zoantharia; family Zoanthidae; genus Zoanthus; species Zoanthus sanctaehelenae. Next base: position 7,329 of record JAOTRI020139908.1, read on the forward strand.
TTCATTATGACTTCAGTAGTCTTTTAACAACCCCTGCTGGTTGCGGTGATGTAAAATATGCAAACTTCTTCTTTTTTGATTGTTCTTTCATGAGTGTGTGGTCATGGAGTAAATGTTACTTTCAGTACTATTCTTGTCACCTTTATTAGTGACCACACATGTACATGACACATAAACACAGCTTCTAAATGATATCAGATTCAGATTCAGATTTATTTTTGCATTCTTTACAATGATATACAGTATAATATAAGACACTACATTAAAGGAAAAAAAACAATGATCGAGTAAATAAAATATGTCATGAATGTGCGTAAAGGAGCTAAAGCTTTCGAGTTAGCCACTACCACAGTTAATAGTTGATTTTGACAGGAAAAAATAAAGTCAGTTAAAAATAAGTTATTCAAGTATAGAGTAGTACATTAACATTAAGTAGCAGTAGAGAGGAATAATAATAATATTTCAAATTTCAGGAATAAAATTATGGGAAGATATAGTGCAATTTTTGAGGGGGAGTTATTAATGGGATTTAGCATTTAACACTCTTAAGTTACAGGTTATTAAGGAGAAGTAATTTATATTCAATGATATCCAATGTAATTTATATTCAATGATATCCAATGTAGCAGTTTGTAAACATTTTGATTAATAAATTTCAATTTCAAATTCCAATCTTCCTGAAAGATATCAAAATGACGCACTGGATTAAGAAATGGTTCCTCACAAGGCGGAGAGCCACTCAGAAGCATAAAATAATTAATATATATATTAATTTTATTATTAAATTCAAAATGAATTTTTGATTTAGAATATAATGCATTTTCTGTATCAGAGATGACAGTTGAGAGACTGTAGATCATCTGCCTCAGTGGCTCACAAGTTTCATAATTATATTGATAATGCTTTCAGTAGAATTAGAAGGGCAGAACCACCCTACTCTTTACAATAGATGTATGTGGGCTCTTTAAGTCTTCCAATAGAAAATTGGGGGTCTAAGCCCACAATTTGACGTCCTTATCCAAGAAGATATAAAAGTCTTATCAGTAATTTTTTTATGTAAACAAAGGGAGCACCTTCTCCTTAATTATATTCAGATCCTGAGTGTTGGTCTGGCTGGGAATTGAGCCCAAGCCTCCTACACAGCAGGCTGGCACCTTACCAACTGGGCTAACGAGGCAGCAGATAAGCAAGCATAAAACAAAACAATAGCATTATGCACTTCCAGTTTGATTCTTATGAACGTTTAGGAACTTGGTGAGGTTCCAAGGAGTAGAGATAATAGGACTCGAGGTCCCTTACAAGGATCTTATTGCTGGGCCTACAGTTTAATGTCCTTATCCGAGAAGATGCGAAGTCTAACCATTTGCAAATGTTGGAGCAAAGGAAGCACTTTCTCCTCAATTATTTTAAGATCCTGAGTGTTGGTCCGGCCGGGAATTGTACCTGGGACCTCCCACACAGCAGGCTGGCACCTTACCAACTGGGCTAACCAGGCAGCAGTTAAGCAAGCATAAAACAAAACAATAGCATTATGCACTTGCAGTTTGATCATTTGCAGCTTTAGTACCATTTAAGAAAGACCAGTTTTATCCTCGGTGAAGTTGTCATGACTTAATATCAATGCTAAATCAAATCTAATTATCAGCTTTTTTTTAGTAGACTGTAGTCTCTAAAATGTTGCATCATGAATTGGTTATTTGTTGTCAAGTGTCTGAGCACCAGATTATATTAACCCATGACTTTCTGTACATCAGGGTGTGGTTGTTCAAAAGCCGACTAGGGCTAACCCAGGGTTAAATATTTAATGCATGGTTAAAATTGTTTTCAACCTTACAGAGTCCTGATTGACCTGTAAGTTTGGTATTATCAAACTTTGTTCAAGGAAAAATCAAAGATGTATCTTGTCTAAGAACTGTAATCTTTTCCTGAAAGTAGCAATTGCTGCTGTATCTGTAATGTTAGATTAACCTAGGTTAAATAAGCCTCCTTTAAACAGCTGAGCCCAGGCAAATATTTTACTGTACCACTGAGCTATGGTATTAAACTGATAAATGGTAATTGGGTTGGTATTGGCTTATCACATCTCACAGGAATGGCATGTGTTATGAATGAAATGATCGATTTTTTCTAGATGCATTGTACAAAATAATTAAACAATGAGTTAGAAGCAGTTAAATCATTCTGTTTACTCTGCACTGCTACAGTACATTAAAACAAAGAGTCGAGATATTTAACTATTCAAAAACAATCATGTAATTTTGATCATTTCAGATCGATGTCAGTGTACATGTAACAAACAGATACAAGCTTCACGTTGATCTGCCATTTAAAGTAAATGAGGAAGAAGTCACCGCATCATTCAATACAACAAATAACAAACTTCTTATCAAGTTACCCATGAAGTAGAACTCACATGGACCAGCCATAATTAGGAAAGGAATACATAGTATAGTTAACTGAAGTTTATTGTCACCATAAATGTAGTTTAAAAGGAAAAATATTTTAGGCTTTGGTCAATGCTATCTAGAAGAAGCTTTAATATTCTTGTTAACTTCCTTCAATGGTTCTTTAGTCTTTGTCGTTATTGCTTAGCAGTCCTTTCTTTAACAGTTTTTCTTTACAGTTTTGGCTTGGTGAAAGCCCTCTTGAGTAAAAAAGTTGATCTTCCAATCTACAGATTAAGGTGGTTGTTCGTATATTCTTCACATAATATATATAATTTGAAATTAAAAGGTCTTATGCAAAAACAATGTAATTGACTTTTGATCAACTTCATGTCTCTCACTACATTATCCCTATGGTGCCTTTAAAACCTTTGGGAGAATTTAGCTTTCATATAAAATCACTTATGTCGTTTTTGCACTAGACTTTAAATTTATAATTATTAAAAATTAATTATTATAATTATTATAATTATTACTTATGATTATTATAAACTACTGACTGTTGAAAACAAAGTTCTTACAGCTGCACAGACATTTTTGTTTTAGTCAGTGGCACACAAAATCTAGATTTGTCTGTGTCATTTGCTCTGGACCATTTGCCCAACCTGTATCTTGCAGTTCCTTTCAATATAATATAGTTGGAAAATATTATTTCAAATGTGGAAAGTTTGGGAGTGAGAGCATAAGATATAAATGAAGTAATAACAATTCACCATGTAAACTAGAAATCTTTTAAAAAATCATGTTGTTTTGACACATAATCACTTAGAAGTGCGTTTGACGTAGGAGCCAAACATCAGGTGAAAACCTCAACAAAATGCTGCCAGCACAAAAAGATTTTTTTTCTCCTCCTTTTCTATTTATTTACACTTTTTTGTCAAGAGCCCCTAACACGGACGTGTTTAACTATATTGATAGTTTAAACCAAACCAGAATAAAATGATTTTGTTTTGAAAAATGGTGAGAGCAATGTGTGGTGCGAAACTGATGGAGAGAAGAAGGACAGAAGACCTAATGGAGATGTTGGGATTGA
>JAOTRI020139919.1:0-10804 GCA_028564885.2 Zoanthus sanctaehelenae
AACCCTTTCACTCGGGCCAATTCTGCTCCATATAAACGCTCGGTAAAATTGACTCTTCTGGGAGGGTAACCCTTTCAATCGGGCCAATTCTGCTCCATATAAACCGAGCCTAGGTTTGAGTATCTGTTGTATATGTAAATAACAAATTATTGGCAAGAACTTTTTCAATCGGACGGGGCATTAACAGTTATTCTTTACGATAAATTGTATTATAGAATATTGTATATTAGCCAATCGTCATGATTGTTCCTGATGAATTTTTTGTGTGACCTCCTCAGGCTTCACTCGACAGTTTAGTGTCGACATTGCGTTCCTCAAAAATCCACTACATTCGTTGTATCAAACCAAACTCCGTTTGCGATCCAGAAGTTTTTGACAAGCAGTTGGTATGTACTTTATTAAGTTACGATTATTCATCTTTTCTTTGACTTGCTCCTAACAGCCATGGCTTCGTTCAAAACTCTGTTTTGTTTCAGCAACTACATCACCAGTAACAGTGCACAAATGTACGAGAAATTTGTCTCATAACTTTGCTGAAACGTCTTTTAGAGCTTGCGGCGATCATTTATAAGACCAACCAAGAAAACATTATCAGAACACTTTGACCAATCACAAGGAAAAACAATTAGAGACCCAGGTAACTATGTTTTGGGAGAACGTGCTTGGTGCAGTTGGTAGGATCTCTACTTTCCAACCACGACAAGGTCTCCAGTTCGATCCCAACAGTTTGCGCTGATTCGAATATTTGTGTGACGCTCTTTTCTACCTAAGGCAACTCAGCTTTCCATCATTTCGGAGTAGGGTTAGCTAACCTGTGAAGGATTACGGACTCATTCAGTTAGATATCCGCCTAAGCTTTAACTGTACAGATATTGGAGATAAACGCCGGCTCCATGGGCCACCAGGCTCGTAAAGAATGCAGCTTTAAGTATTTGTTTTAGCAGTATTTGTTTTACTGTAATTTAAGTTTGTCATTGCTTATTTCAGGTATTAAGTCAGTTAAAGGCCTGTGGAGTTGTTGAGACCATTAAAATAAGTGCAGCAGGCTACCCAGTTAGGTAGGTACTAAAACAACTTCGTATTGGGGAAGAGTAAATTATATATATATATGTGTGTGTTTGTGTGTGTGTGTTTGTGTGTGTGTGTGTGTGAGACCGTTAACAAATGATCAATCAACTTGTTCGCTACTTAGTGAGCAGGGAAGTCATCTGTTTATATGCAACACGGCTATTTTTATGTTGTTATTGAAGCAGTTTCTGCATTTTTTCTTTGTGTATCATTTAAGAAACAAATCATTTTCAACGTGCTTTCTTACCCTAATAAAAACAAACGCCAACGTTTGGTAGAATTCAAGAGCAGATCAGCTAAAACTCCAGAAGCAGTCTAGAATTGAATTCTCACAAATTTTTCGTGGTTTTTACCAGTCAATGAAGTTATGAAGAACAGTTTTATTTATCAATAAAATTATAGTTTCCCGATTTAACGAAGAGAAAGCGGATATACAAAGCGGACAAGTTTAGTTAAATGTCATTCATAAAACCATAAGTCTTAAAACATAGAAATAAGCAATCACATCGCTTACGTAATTTTTTTGCTTCAAAGCGCTTATATACATTAACTTGCTGACCAATCAAAATGCACGTACCGTCCAAATTATTTTATAATTCCTATTATAATCTTTATAAAACACCCAAAGCGCATAAAAAGCACACCGAGTCGTAAAGAACAGGTGACAGTAATTAATGACTTAGAATCCCGCCAAGTTGCCATTTTTTCAGCTGTTGTTTACTTTAGTACATGTTTCTGCGCAGGTTTTCGATGCGAGAGTTTCACAAACGTTACAACTTTCTACTCAAGTATTGGAAGCCTTCTCCATCGTTAAGTGCGCTTGCGTTACGGTTAGGCACGCCATCAGTCGACTCTCCCCAGTTCCCTGCTAAAAGAAGGAGGACACGCAGTGATCACCGCTATCGTCTTCGGCGCCGTGATGACACAACATACGACCACACTCGTCAAATTTGTAGATCTATCCTGGAGCTGGCCTGCTCCCAATATGATTTAGGGGAGGACAAAGAAAATCTTTCTCCGCTGTCTTCTCGAGACCTTGGTGTAAAGTTGGGTCGTACAAAAATATTTTTCAAAGAAAAGCAGGTATTTTTTTTTAGATAATTCATTATTAATGTCCATTTGGACAGTTTCAAAGTTTAAGTAACAGATTTGGTACCTGTGTTACCTTTTCAGAGATTTGGACATTGGGTAGTAAATAACATTCTAAGTTAGGAGTCAGATTGGCAGCATAATACATAGGGGTGTCAGCTCGGCATAGTGGTCATCAGTTGTACCTCTCACCTCTACGACCTGGGATCGATTCCCGGGTTTCGCATATGGGCTGAGATTTGCCGATCTCAATCTCACTCCGAGAGTTTTTTTCCGGGTACTGCAGTTTCCTTCCCTCCGCAAAGTCGACTTTCACGCCAAGATCTGAGCCGTTGAGCGATTAAACATTAGCCTCCGGCTAGAAAGAATGGGCAACCACTTCCTTCGCAATTGACGTAAAATAGAGTATTTTTAAGTATTATTATTATTTCTGCGTATTGTATTTCTTACGGTGATAACCAGAAAAGTTATTCAGAGTAACCTTTGATATTAGAAAGTTTCATTGGTAGGCAGCCCAAGCTTTAAAAAAGGTTAACTCAGCGCACCGTACGGAAAGTTTTAATTTTCTGAATGTACAGACAACTTGAACTGTTCTTGTTTTTCATTTTTGTTTTTCACAAAATGTTTCAAAGTTAAATCAATTGTCTGCCTTCTTTGTTCATTATTGGCCAAAACTAATTCATGAATGAACTTGAAAACGCCGCCCGGGTCAAATTCGATCAATGATCTGCTCTAAAGAATACCAGTTAATGTCAGAGTTTGAAAATGTTTTGAGCCTGTAAATAACAAACAGCAAACAGGCTAAGATATAATCTACGCAAAAGAGCGTTAAGTCACTCGAATATAGCTGGAAAACAATGAAGAATCTGTAGCATCTCAGTCAAACCTGGACGCCATTTTGGCTGCGTAGAAATGGTTGCCATGGCAATTTTGTAATTTCTCATGTGAAATTATAAGTTAATGCTGAAATTTCGCTCCAGAATTAAGGAGTAATTTGTCACCCATGATATTATAAATCGAAAACATCAAAAATTCTGCAGCACCTTTATAATTGTAATTATAAAGCTATGATATAAGATTCAAATAGCATAATAAGTTAGTGACTATGACCACTTTTATCAGTTTATTTGAACGTTTCGTCTGTAAACAGCAGCCTTAAGACAATTCATAGTTCCATACACAACGTACATCACGTATCATATATATTTTTATCATTTACCATAATGATATATCATTACCGTCATAATCTGACATCAGCATTATTTACATCATTTACCATATATCATTACCGTCATAATCTGACATTATCATCATTTACATCAGTTATCACATCATTACCATCTTCAAAATCGTTTTTTCATCATCACTATAATCACAATCTAAAATCGAAGATCTAAAATTTTATTGATAATTTCTCGTGTTATTCTATTCAGTCCCTTGCAAGGTCTCATCTAGATCGACAGAAGACTGAGACAAAAACGTATGTAACAGATGCGTCAAAGCGCGTGAAGAAAATACATGGCAATCAGTATTGTGCAGACTGTGGTATGCCAAGTACGTATAGACAGTTTATCAGTATCTATTCTCTTTTACTTATTAAGTATAGGCCAATCAGTGTCACTATTGTGCAGACTATCTATCTGTGATCTAATTAAACCCATAATACGTTTTTAACTGTTTTAAACTGTAGTTTAACTGACGTTTCGGACAGGAGACCTTCGGAGTAAATCTCCTACCAGTCATACGTTTGGTTATAAAAATAGGGAATATGTAATAAAAATCTGTAAAAGATTTTCTTCCCATTAGTACTCTTTGCAGCTACTGGCTCCCACGGAGGTGAATTTGATTGACTCCATCGGAGTGTAATCGAGTGTCTTGTGCAGCAGAAGCGAATGATTTTCAAGAGACCTAAAAGCAACCATTCATTATTCGGTGAAATCCATTTTTGTTATTGCTTTGTTGTTTAGACATACTTAACCTCATAGTCTATAAAACTGTACATAATATTGTTTTCTTGCAGAAACAGATTAGTCTAGTTTCCACTGCGAAACAGTAACATTACTTTCTAATTTTTGCAGGACCAGATTGGGCTAGTATCAACATTGGAATAACCCTGTGTATCGAGTGTTCGGGTGTGCATCGCAGTTTGGGAGTTCATGTCTCGAAGGTCAGGTCATTGACTCTGGACAAGTGGGATGAAAAGACGGTAGAGGTGAGAATGACAGTAAAAAGCAAAATGATTGATACCGATTTATATTTGTGGTTCATTCTTTATTCCTTGATGGTTCTGAATATGACGATGATGATTATTGTTATGATGATGATAGTGGTAATGATGATTTTGGTAATGATGATGATAGTAGTAATGATGATTATGATGATGATTGTGGTGATGATGATGATGATTTCGGTAATCATAGCGGTAATGATGGTGATAGTGAAAGTGATGGTGATGACAGTAATGATGATGATGATGACGATGATTATTGCGGTAATAATGATTGTGGTTATGATGATGATAGTGAAAGTGATGGTGATGACAGTAATGATGATGATGATAGTGCTTATGATGACGGTGAAGAAAATAATTTCGGTTTATGATATCACGGCTATATCAATGATGATTTCAAATCATGCAATTTAACTCCCTGTTCCCCTATTGGTACCTAATTGCTCAGCCTAGTTGCCAATGTTGCCGGGGCTTATCTCCAGTTTCTGTAGAATCTTTACTCCTCCTGGAGGGGACACTAATCTATCGCAGGTTAGCTCCCACAAATATTCCATTTTTCGGCAAAGCCGGGAATCAATATCTTGTGGCAACAAGGCAGAGATCTCCCAGCTGCAGCAACTACGCCCACCTAGGTGCTAATAGAGTATGGTTTTCAACTTGCAGTTTATGGAAAATATGGGAAATAACAAAATAAATAGCCTTTACGAATCAGCTCTAGACAGACACGAAAAGCCCACAAGAGACTCGTCAAAGTAAGTGAAATACTGTAAAAGCTAGATCCTTTGCCAGTTTTAACACCTTCTGGACGGGACACAAATCCATCGCAGGCTAGTTCTTAGCAAACGCTGAAGGATGAAAAGCTGAGTTGGCTTAGGCAGAAAAAAAGTCGCAGGTTGAAGCTCTGTGTCAATCGACCTCATAAATGACAGTCTTTTGTAATTTAAAATAGTCATGCAAAACACAGTAACGTGGATTGGTGCAGTACTCTGCCAATCAAATTATAATTAGGGGCCAATTAATCTCCAGATCGCACTATCGATTCCTTCATCAGCCTTAGCCATGGGTGATCTTGGTACGAGATTAAAGGCCAATAGTCAAAAGCTTTTTATGATGTTATTAAGACAAACTACCGACAAATAGCACGCTTGCTCGCAGCATACTATTTTCGACGATTGGGTTGCCTGTGGCGCAAGATAATACCGTGAGCAAAATCGATTTCGTGGGCTAGCTAACAAGTTCGGTTTTAGTGCCCGCAGTACTGTGTATGTTATCAGCGGCTGTCTTCGTTTCTTCCTGTCTCTAGGCGAAGTTTATCATGGGAAATGTGACTTTATTTACTCGAGGAAGCCATTCATCAAGGTCGCTTTAGCAACATTTCTAGAGCAAAAAGTGTGCTTTTATGAGTCCTTCTGCTTTCTTATGTGGAAATTTATGAGATATTTCGACGTGGATAACTGAGACCGTGGATCGTGCTTTAATCGAAGGAGATTTCACTTTCTTGAAAGCAGAGACGATTTCTCTGAATTATTTGCCAGGTCGAGTCCCTTGGTCTGCGAGGACACAGAATAAATCGCCCGACGTGGCAAGTTAACGATAGTTTCTTTTATTGCCATTTCATGTTGAATTCATGTTTATTAACCTTTGAATTGCTCTTGTAATTAAGTTGTGTATATATCTCGTTCTAATACTGATTTCATGTTTTGTGTGTGTCCGTTTTTATTTATTTAATTTGTTTATTAATTTTGAACTCAACTTTTACTTGAAATTAACAATTAAGTGATCCATGTTGTAGGATTGGCTATAAGGGAAGAGGTCAAAACTTTGGCCCTTCTTAGGGACCCGACTTTTAGGAGGGGGGTGGTCATCTCTGCTTGAGTTTTAACTGATTTGGTTGGTTTTTGATGGCTTTCCCCATGCACCACATAATAAGATTATTCTCAACTTATAAAAGTATAATAAGAGTACTAAAAAGCAAAGATGACCATCCCCTCTTCCAAAAAGTCGGGTCCCTAAGAAGGCCTAAAGTTTTGACCTCTTCCCTTATGTCACAAAGATTGTGTTTGGGTAGATTTTTTCGCTAAAACTACTACTTTGTGATTTTAGTCATGTACAAATCGTTTCTGATAAACTGTGAGGTTCATTATAACTTTTTTGGTACTTTTGTTTGTGATAGTATCAAAACATAAGAGGGTCTAAATATACATCAATAATCTCTTTATTAATAATTTGATTTTTTCTTGGCAGTGATGAATGATCACTTTGCAGTTGTTTCTAAGGCGCAGAATCTCCGGGGGCGCTAAAGACACCAAGCCAGAAAAAGTAAAATTCGTCGATCTAACATGAATAGCAATAGCGTGTGCTGCCTAAGATGGTTTTATAAATATATAGCTCATTTTAACATGTTTAATAAGAATTAAGCTTAGTGGAGAAAACATTTTGCGTTTCAATTTCACATTTTGTAAACCATAAAACTAACCTCGTACCCAGATTTAATGTCACTGAAAAAAGTGAGAGATCTGGGTACAAGATTACTATAGATTAACAGAGTTTAAAAATTTAGAAAATTGTATATGGTGAAAAAAATGTGTGCAATATCTAATTTTCAAATGATGTTAAGAAAAAATTGGTCGTCCCGTTTCCTACTTTACTGGATAGCAGTACCTGTGTTCTCTGATCAGTGTATATATTTTATACCCTTGTACTTCCAATGAAAAAAATAAATAATGGTAATTGAACTGAGTGGAGTGCAATTTGGTTCAATATCAAACGAGCGGGAGAGCTATTTGTAAGAGCAAGTTTGATTTTGAACTAATATTGCACAACACGAAGTTCAATTACCACTTAATTATATCCATTTTGAAATCTAACACGTTGTACAGTAAAAAAAATTATTATAAATCGTAAAATTATTGTTTACAACTGTAAAAGTTACAACTTCTCCATTTTGCCTGAAACTTGCCAGAGTTGACCCACACGTTTTGCCTTTTAATTCTGTTACCTGATTGGTCAATTTTTTAGTTTTCTACAATCTGATTGGTTGTTCAAGATGGTGCGATTTAGAGTTCAAAATGACCCGACTCAACTGATTAAGCTGCTAAGAACCAATCAGATTGCAAAATTCACTAGTGATTTCAAAATGGATAAAATTAAACTTAAAAAAACTTTGGAAGATCAAAAAAATTACTTTTAGTTGCTTCTGTATCGGAATAAAAAGAAACATTTTCAAGCTGTACTTTTGATTTATTTAATCACCTTCAAAATCCGAGTCAAATTAAAGGAAACCAACATCAACATCGCATTTGACCTGCAGTCGTTACCAAGACCCCTCTGCCATATCTTTGCTAAAAATGTTTTAAGTGCTTTTGAAGCAAAATATGCTTTTGCATTTTTAAAAATAGCAATTCAAAAGTATTAAAAACAGAAAGTTTCAGAATTTAGTTAAAATGACTCTGAGATATAGCCGTCTAATATAAATTTGCTGGTTTTTTATAATTGGCTATTTTTCAGATAATTGGCTAGCTTATTATTCAAACTACATACAAAGTTTTTCTTTTCTGTGACGTAAATTTGTTAGCAAGTCATGAAAAAAGCTCTTATCTCCACTCTGGTTCACAGCACTAAACCCTTTCAGTCCCAGCTGTATTGCTGAATTCTCCCAACTTGATCCCATACTTTCCATTGAGTATGTTTGAGAGAATCTTACTTTTTATCTTTAGTAGGGTGCTTTGTTTGACCAGTTCTCAATTTCTTATTACTATATGTCTTATTTTGTATGTGTTATGTAAGGAGAAGTTGGATGTTGATAACTAATTGGGACTGAAAGGGTTAATTCAAACTCAAACTATTACAAAGGAAAACTTTATCTTTATTTGGAAAGCATTTTATCAGGTTTAAATTAACCATTTTTAACTTGAAAAAAAAGATGTGATGCGGGAGATTTGCTAGTTTGCATCTTAATGACAAGCCACAGCCCACAGAACTCGAATCTTCCCAGACGCGCAGAACCTATGCAATTTACTTAAACTCTCTGAAATTTTGCCTGTTTCTCTTATATACTTATCATAATCACAAACATTTTCACTTTATAGGCACTTTAAGCAGTTAATTTCTTCGTTCTGTCAATTTTAGTACCTAAAATAGAAATAAAGCTAGTTTGTAAGTTAAAAATGCGTTTCTAATTCGGATGGAGCAAGAAAAGTTGTTTAAGAAGTTCTTACATCAATTTTGCAATAAACTTGTAGTTTCGGAAAGATAACGGTTCAAACACCAAAGTTTTAGCTTCTTGAAAAAACTCGAGAATATAAAGAATTTTGAGTTGATGCCCAATGCTTTCTTTTACGGTGTTCGACAAATCTCCATACATTTGTTTAGTAAATGTTGTAAGAATTTCTTTCTTTTTTATGAGATAGGCACTTAAACGCTATTCAAAAATTTCCCTGGAGGAACAGTGTTGCCTCCATGAAACACTCGCTACTTCTATGTTTTCTTTAACGATGTTCGCCAAATCTGCATACATTCGTTAAGTAAAATGTTGTAAGAACTATTTAAAAAACGTATTTTGCTCTATCATAATCAGTAAAAGTCCATTTTGATGACATAGGCACTTAAAAGGTATTCAAAAATTTCCCTGGAGGAGCAGTGTTTCAAACCCTATTTATTCCCTGTAGGAAGCTAGCACCTCCATACAACACTCGCTACTTCAGCTTGTTTTGATACCTTTCTACTTCACCACAATTAGTCTTCGACTTGAAAAAATAATAACGGAAACCCCTGTAATTAACCGTTACCTAGAATCTATAGATTAGCTTTATCGATAAGCAACTGTCTCTCTTATTTTTATTATAAAAAACTGATGCTAAAATTCTTCCAGTAATTACGATTTAGTCTGGAGGGAAAAAAATTAATTGTCTACAACAATTTAACAATCTTACTAACCGATGAAGTGAAATTTTTGTTTCGGAGTTAGTGTAATGAATATATTAGGAAAAGGGCGTATCTGAGCCAAAAATTCTGAGCCAAAAAAATTCTGAGCCAAAAATATTTCTGAGCCAAAAATATTTATAAGGTTTTAGAAAAATGGGATCTTAATTTGAAAGTTGAAAATCAAAATTTTGAATAAAAAATTATCTTAAAGTTATAATATATATATATCTTAGATTTGGACGTGATGGAAGAGCAATCATTGACAGAGTTGAGAGCCCTTGCACGAAAAAAGCGTATCAAATATTTTTATATAATGCGTAAAGATGAACTCATCAAAGCTTTGGAACGAAGGAAAAATCTCCCTGAGGAGGTGTTACCGATTAATGAAGTCAAATTTGACAAATGGTTGGATAGCCTCGAAGGGATACCAACAGAACTTAAACTTGAATTTAAGGATTGGGTGGATAATAACCTCATGATAAAAAAACCACAAAAAAAACGTAAGGATTCTATCTTATGCCCTCATGATGTGAAGGAATATTATTGCAAAAGATGTGGTGGGAAGGGTATATGTATCCATGGAAAACAAAGACCGTTTTGTAAGAAATGTGGTGGTAGTTCATTATGCCATCACGGAAAGCAAAAAGCTTTCTGTGTTCCTTGTGAAGGGTCTCAAGTATGTGAACACAAAAAGCAAAAAGGAAGATGCAGAAAGTGTTGTTAATCTCAACCCTAGAACATTCATAACGCGAATCACGTTATGAAAGGTAGATGAGGGCCACGCCATCAGTCTCAAATAACAATATTCACACATGAGACTGATGCAATATGACGTGTGATATTAGTCAAGGTAATAACAGAGAGATGAGCCTTCTTGGCAAATGAATATCTGTTAATGCCAAGATTATTCTTATTCTTTATTTTGAGACATAGGTAAAAGAAAACGATCGCTGCTGCCAAAGAGTGAGGGTTGCTACGCTTAAGCAATTGACTAGCATTTTCAATGTAATGAGTAATGGCTATAATGTGACGATAGTGTTTCTGATCTACATTTGTTTGCTTCATAACCCAAGGAATGAACATCTCCGGTGTGTTGTGATTTGTACAAGCCTCTGGAAAGGCTTTGATGTATTTTTTCATACCAAAGGTCATGTTCTTCTGTTTGATATTGAATAGTTTGCAAATGTAAATTGTTGGGCGGTACTCACCCATATCTCTGTACACGTGAAACAAGCATGCAGCAACAATTGATTCACGCACTTTGGAGCGGATAACTTTGTTACCTTCAATCTCCATAATGCGATTGAATCTAGCTTGCACCATGTCCATTATGGCGGGAGAAACGTCAACGTTGTGTTTATGGAACACTTGTCTAATGCTGTTAGGTTTCCTTCTATGGGTGGTGTCACACCTGCTTGGATCATGGGATGTTTTAGTATCCATAGCTCCAAACCATCGCCATTCCTGTTGGAAATCAAGGGTTTTGAATTCTAA
>JAOTRI020139930.1:0-10804 GCA_028564885.2 Zoanthus sanctaehelenae
GTGTCTCATAACTATTTAAAAATAATTATGAGACACACCAAGATTTGAACTACTGTTGAATATTTCTAAATTGTTTTCAAAAGAAATAAAACTTCTCTGTAGGCCTTGGTTGATATTATCTCATTGGGTTTGTGTCATTCAGGTACTTGAATGGCACAAACAGAATGAGATGATTTGAAGTACTGACTTTTGAATTTGTTTGGATCTGTGGCAGACCCGTCAACTTTTGAGTATAAAAATGCATAAAAGATTTCACTGGATATAGTGTCACCAAGTGGTGCCACCATAGTTGGCACTGACAGAGGTAAAAATTTTGAAAATTACATTCCCCATGCAGAATGGCTAAAACGCCTTTTTCATAATTTTGTTCAAGGATCTTGACCTTCAGACCAATGCCATTTTTGTCGTACTCCTCCACAGTGAAGTGTGTAAGTGAGCTGATAACAGTTTTTTGGATAGTTTATAGATTAGATCATAGCATTTGGAAAATATTTGATGTTTTTGGAAAATGTGTGAAAATGACCAATATAATTATGGTTAGGAATGCAAGATGTGTGATTTAAAAAAAAGAGTGAAAAACATGCAAAATGCATGAAGGTCTGCTGTAGTCCTGCTTCATTCTCACTTGACCATCCAAGCAACCGTTGCTAGTATACCAATTGTTCTGGGTACAGTATCATTGGTTTTTGGTCTGAGACGGATATGAGAAAAATATTTAAACTGATTTGAAAAAAAAACCTGGTTTGTACCAGTTCAAGACAACTTGTTCCAGTGCAAGAAATATTGCATTGGATCAGAATAAATTGAAACAGTTCAAAATCATAATGAACCTGAGCTACGTAACATAATTATACAGGTCATAAATTAGTCTTAAACCAGAAACGAAAACTCAAACATCTTCGCAATGATCAATGCTCATGGTTTTTCATTACATCAATTACAAAAGAGAAAAATGTGTTAATTTATAATATAAGTAGGCAGAAAACTTTTTTGTTAAGATCTAAATTTTGATCACTAACCCCAACTTCTTCCCTTATGTTTTAGGTTGAGCTGATTTCATACAAAGCAACAAAGTGAATTGAGATGAAATGCATTTTGGAGAAACTATCGCTTACCTATGCTCCTCTAATACTTTGTCCAACTTCATATTAGAAACAATGTCACCACTCACAAGTACAAAATCAGACTTGATAAGAGACTGAAATTTACATAAAAGAAAAGTTCACAAAGGGTCAGTGAGCACGCCATTTTGATGTAACTGTCTACATAATTTTATAATTTTATACAATGAAAAGATGTTTTGAACCAAGGTATTTTTTTAAATTGAACCAAAACAAACATGTTCCTTATCTGAAATTTTTATACAGTGTGCATGTGGTCTTAAAGTTAAATCAATTCTCACATTAAGCCCCAGAACACCGACAACTTTAACGATTTTCCAAAACTCCAAGCTTCAACTCATAACCAATGGACCACGAAATGAATAACTATTACGTATATCAGAACAGAGGCAAGTGAGATGTCAACACAAGAACGAGGTTTAGGTACAGACAGAACCCTTTGCATCTCTAAACCCAGAATTCTTTGTGGCGGTACACAATAAGAAAATAATAATTCTATACCAGTTCATTAAAAATCTAGTACTAAGATGTATATGTACCTGGCGATCAATTTCCCGCAGGGCATCACCAACTGAAAGACAATCTTCGGACACTATGGTGTTAATATCACATGGTGACCGCTCACTTGACCATTTTGACTGGCTGTTTCAGAATTTCAAAATGGTACAAAGAGCAAACTTTATTAAAGTGAATTTCCTATTAAGTACCCTTTAAACCCTATGTAAATTATTAGGTAAGTTTAATTTGTCATTCAAAGAAAAGCTTGTTTGACATACAGTAGAGATAATGATTAGTCTGTGAGCTGGTTCTCCCAAGGGAAATGGCAGCAAGGGAAAAAGGGAATGGGATTTAGAACAAGAGTCTGCACATGTGTAATCCACTGAATCATGAATCCAAGCATGGTCTAACATTCTGTAGCACATGACGTAATTTTGAATAATGCTTGTAAAATTCATATGAAAATAATTATAAGCAGGCTTCTCAGAGAAACTGGGGTTCGAGATCCAGTTGAAGACAGATCAGAAAGCTGCTACAGATAAACATCTGAATGGTGTTGAAGATATGTAACAGACAAAGAATGTTCATGCCAGTTAGCTACATGTTTTAAACAATTTTGAATAGCAAATGAACTGGAGACCTGCTGATATGATTGGTAAAAAGGCTTAGATTTCTAGTTGCCTATGTGACCAAACTGAGTATGGTGAAGCTCAAACCTGCTGAATTTTAAGTTTTGTTTGAGTCAGTGGATTAAGTCACATTAACAGACCGTAACCATTTGAAAAGTTCAAGGATGTGATGTAAATCTTGAGTTCCAAATCTGACCTTCATTTGTCTTTGTTTGCTGTACTGTACATGACTTTTGTTGTTGTTGATGAAAATAATGTTAATAATGATATCGATGTGGAGTGGTAAAAGGTAAATGTACTGTATTGTACTTTGAAATGAAGTTTCTTACAAGAGGAGAATAGGATCAAACAAATCATGAGATGCTAGTTGTACAGTATTCTAAATTCTACAAAAAATCTTTGATAATCTTACACAATTTGTAAACCAATAAAATAATGTTGAATCTGTCAATGCTTTGCTGTAAATTGCTGTGTTTGTACTGTACTTCATGGAAACAAGACTTGACAAAGATTCTTTTATTCTATCTGTATTTGTTTCAATTTGGCCTTTAATGACTGCTTTATGAGTTTTCAAATTATTGTTAGTAAAGTAAACAACATATGACAGTTAAACTGCTTCTTCTTACACTCAATTATTGATTTTTATGAGACCAAATACTGTACAACAGCATATGACAGAGGTTAAACTCTAAATAAAATTGGTTCCATGCAGGCTATCCTTCATCATCTACCTTCCCCCCCATCCCAAAAAAAAAATCAGAAAGGCTGGCTCACAGGCTACAAGCTAATGACATAAATAACACAATCAAAACTAGTGGTTGCTTGAAGGGAAGAATTCTAGAATGCTCTAAAACTAATAAATACTAGATACGGTAATCAGTCTATTAAGAGAGGCTCATACAGAATGTACTGTACAATATATTAATCAATATATGTAGAGATTAGCAAAATTAACATTCTAGGGCATTCTTAATATCTAAAGAGCAAATGCAGAGTATTCCAGGACATTTCTTAAAAGATCAGTTAGAATTCTTTTTAAAACAGAGCTAAAACCTGTACAAGCTTGTACACAAAGGGGTAGGAGGGGGGGGTAGTGCATACAACCCTAGCAGCCATAAAGGTCCGCAAATCCACTTGATTATAAAACTAATGAACAACAAAAGTTTACGATTATTACACTGTAAAACAATCTAATTTGTCAGTCCAGCGACAACAGCTTTTTATTACACAGAACTTTTTATAACTGTTCTGAAAAATAAATATGAAAGTTGTGATAAAATGACTTCATGTCTTATGGGGGAAGCCCAAAGAAATTATTTGCACCTTTTCATGACAGGTTCTACGTACAAGCCTGCTTTATCACCTGCCTTAAGAAGGTATTAACAAACACTTTCAGGTAAATTGAACAACTCAGTACCTTAAATGTGCCTTGATAAGATCAGCATGAGAGCAACAGAAGACAAATATTTGTTGTACACCAGCTTCAACAAGGAATTTTATAGTGTAATCAATTAATGGATAGTTAAGAAGTGGAAGCAAGACCTGGAAACAAAATCAAAATCAATCAGAACTTTATCAGTTATACCCACAAACCAATGAACTCAAACATGTATGTGAGCCAGAACTCAATACCAGATGAAAACTTTATTATCCTTAGTCGACTAAAAAATCTTGTTCAAGAAACTGGTAGTCAGACAATCTGTGTCACAATAATTTATTAGAAGCCATAACATACAATGTAAACACACACCTGTTCGTGTTCCTGGATGAATGCAAGATAACATTCGCTACTTAAATAAAATGGTTCTCATAAGTAATAACAAATTTCTTTTTGTTCACTGTGTACTAAACTTTTCTCAACTTGTTTGCAATTACATTTTACTAATAAGTGATGCTACATAGAGTTTAAGACTAAATTTTGTAGTAAAATTTGGCCATTGACATTTCCTTGCATGAAAATACATTTTTGTGTAATTAATTAAGCAAAAATAAAATTGAGAAACATTAAAAGTAATAAAATGTACATAAAATGAGAGAGCCTTACAGTATGTAACATGAAATGAAATTAATTAAAAGTATTCAGTGCTCAACCTTAACTTTTTAAATTGCTACTGGTCCTTAGACTTGTTGAACTGAAAATTTACCAGTCCTGAGTAGATCTACAGTAGTCCTTCCTGATTGCAGCATGACAATATTACTTGCAGTATCTTTTTACAATTCAGAGAGTCAAAGACGAGTTTTTATTTTCACCTTGTATTTTTTAAACAATGCAAACTACAATATAGTTACTGGTCCTTTGACTAGTGGCTCTAAGTTACTACTAGTCCAGAAGCATTTTGCACTAGTCCAGGACTAGTGAACTACCGCTAAGGTCGAGCACTGTTATTGTATTGTATCAGTTGGATCTTTTCTCTTGAAAGTATTTATTAAGTTGGAATATATTTACTGTAAGTTTCAATAGTGTAAATATATTTCATATTGCAATTTTCTCATGCAGTTGCTGTATTCTCTAGGTATTTCATTTTGCTATTTTCTATTATATTTTAATAATACTTATATTATTATTTCAAATAAAGTTTCCAGACCTGTTTTTTGTTGCCAGTAAACTGAAAAACTGTTACACATAGCTTTAGATTTATCATATTTGATAATTTTTCTATTGCTGTATGAGTAACAACATCTTCTTTATTATATTTACTATGTAAGTTAATAGCATACTGTATTGCATTTTTAAAAGGTTTCGACTCGTTTGATTAAAAACTGAGTCTTGAAGTATTACAACTTAAACTTTTGGTATGCTTTCAGTAAGAAAGAAAGAAACACACTTTTAAGATGGTAAACATGTTAATGCCTCAAGGAATTTTCTAACTCATGGCACTCTGACTTATGATTATCCATATGCAAGGAGTAATATCATCATTGCTGGCAGAGTGAGGTAAATCCGGCCACCCTCGTTTACGGGGATAAAACCGGATCAAAACTGGATTGATGATGATGATGATTTTCGTGTTTCATTAAAAATGGTTATTTAGTTACATTACTAAGTTTTACGTGTTTTTCTATTATAGTATGGCAGGTATTATAGAACAAGAATTCCTAAGTTTGGACGGGACTTAGTCTACCACTATCCATCATGTGAACTCTATTTAGTGGGTGCAAGGTAAGATCTTCTAAACTTATTGGAGCTTATCCAATTAGTTAATTTTAGTGGGAGTTCCTTTTACGTTTCTAACTATTCTATTATAAGTTCATAAACCTTCAATACGCTTTATTGTATGCGGTTTCCTATAAAATCGATTGGAGACCTGTTTAACAGTTAAATCCAGTAAAATTTGACCGCCAATCCGGATTTAAAACATATGAATGGAAACCGTGAAAAAGAAAACGTTTGTGATTTTGAGTTTGTTAGAGTACAGAAACATTTTCTTGACAAACACGTTCTCGCTGTCAGTTTTTCTGTTAATCAAGAAATGGTATTATATTCTGAGCAAGAAAGGTATGGAAGAAACAACTTGACGAATTCCTTCCAAAACTCAGTAACATGTAAACATTCCAATGCAAAGACACTTTTAAGGATAATGTAATTACTAATTATACTATTCTTGAAATTTTATTAAAATTAACACACTTCAAACGTAATAGATATTTTGAGTAGTGGACTAAATATCTGCAGCTTGGATATAACCATAGAATTGCTCGTATTGTCACAAGCTTATTTTTCTCAGAAGAAAACATCTTGCGAGACCTTAACAGAAATCGAACCCATAACCTTCTGATTACCGGTCAGACGCTCTACCAGCTGAGATAAAGGAACTCACGTAGGGAGTGGGTCACTTAACTTGGTTCTGATAGATGGAATATTGGGTATTATCTGGCCTGGTCAACTCATCTCTCCTGGTTTGAGATAGCTGTAGAATTGAGAAAAATATGCTTGTGACAACAGGAAGAATTCTATAGTTATTTCCAAGCTGCAGACACATTTTTTTATCAACATATGGATAGATTGAGCCTAACTGTTGAGCAGGACATATACCCGATATTCCATCTATAATAAACAAGTTCACGTTTTCTAAATTTGTTCATGTAGCTTATTCGGTATAGCCGGTCTGACCGGTAATCAGAAGGTCATGAGTTCAATTCCCCTGAGGGACTCAGAAGATTTTTCCTTGTGAGAAAAATAAGCTTGTCACAACACGAACAAAGATACTTTGAGCTTTGTTAGTTCCTTGTTAAAGAGTCGTGTTCTGAGCTAAAGATTTTTTTATTTTGTTCTTTCTTCAGCTCTGACGTCTACAGATTAAACCTTGAACAAGGTCGGTTTCTAAACTCCTTGCAGACTAATGCATCGTAAGTACTATCTTGAATGGATAACCAAGATGACTATTGGTTCGATGTTGTTAGTGTATTAGTTTTTCGTTTACCAATCATGCTATATAAATGTTGAAATTAATTGCATGCGCGGAATTTTTGAAAGGTGTCAAATTTGCGAGATCCTGAAGAACGAATCTGTGAAAAGGAAAACATATTTTTTTCTAGTCTTATAATTTGTGAAGTTACTTGATTCAGATTTGCCAAGAGCATCGCAATTGTCTTGTAATTCGTTACAAAAGTGTGTTTTTCCATGCGGAAATCAGTAATTTCATATAATTATATCTCAAAGCTAATAAGCTAATTCAAAAGTTTTGAAATGACAACGACGAAAGCATATGAATTGTTTGTGCAGTTATTAATTGTCACTTTGTCACTGTTTTCTTAAGCTTTAACTTGGAGTTTAGTTGTTTTTCTCTTTGAAGCTCGAATGGCGTTAGTTTTAACTGGCTCACACTATGTTGATTCTCTTGATACACATTTACACAAGTTACAATATATTTTAGCATTTTGTTACACTATTTAAGAAGTAAAACATTTTTTCTGTGCCTTCATAGCGCTATGAAAACAGAGGTGCACGTTTGGGAGAATTCGAGAGCTGATCAGGGAAGCACGAGACGCAGTCGAGTGCTTCAATGATCTGCTCGAGAATTTCCCAAACTTGTACCGAGGTTTTCATAGTGCTATGGAGGCACAGAAAAAATGTTTTATTTCTTTTATAAAATATTTATTCCATTTTCAAGACTCTGAGAAAGAGAATTACAACCGCATTGTTATTTGTGTTTATTTCATGATCATATTACAAAATCTCCTTACGAGGACTAGCTAATACGTCATTTCTATACTTCCTTGGCCAATGAAAACACACCTCTCGGCCAATAGAAACCACTGTACTATCTTAAATATTTTATAATACCACAATTTGATTTAATATAAATATAAACGAAACAATTCAAACTTCAGCAAAAACATGCCCTTCAAAATTGTGCTGTGTTTACGCTTACATCGTTAACTTTGCTTAATATGGATCCATCGTTCACAATTGTGCTGTATTTACGCTTACATCGTTAACTTTGCTTAATATGGATCCGTCGTTCACTATTAAAAAGACTCGAGTGCACAAATTTGGTCAATTGCGATTAAAAACATTTAATTTTTGTTAAGCTCTCATTTTAGCAAAAGTTATAATTTCTTTTATCAGAGTATACACTTAAAATATTAAATTTGGAGGGTTTTTTGGCGCAACTCCAGAACTAATTTATTCGCATTTTAAACAAATTTGGAGCTTGTGAAGGACTTAATGAAAAGTCTTTTTTTTAAAAAAACTTATTTTCAAAATAATATTCAACCCATTGTCATATTTACTGACTACCGGACTTACAATTGACTAGTTGAGCGCTTCTAATCTTCATTAAACCATCGAACTTACTTAACAAAGTACAACTGATGAATTCCAAAGCAAAGTATTTGCTCCATTTCAATTTACGGCTTGTTAAATTTCGTTGAAGGTATATAAAGGGTCTCCTTGTTCCTCTTGAAAATTATTATCTCGCAACAAGCTCTTTTAAAAAACTACTTTTTTAAATCTTTTTTCATGCATGTACAGTGATTTCAATTTTGTTTCTATTTGAGCTTTATATGCAATTTTAACCATGTACTTATTTAATTACATATTTTTGTCTAACGCTTTCCTTCAAGTTTGTTAAATCAAGTATTGCGCCTGGCACATTAAAAACATTTTTTACGTGTGGGTATATCTATAAACGAATCACTCAAGTGTAGTACGTAGGTCTCTATTAACACACTTTCTTCGACTTGATATGATTTAAGATCATTGAAATTACAAGTTCCAAATATAGGTAAAAAACAGGAGGTTTAAAATATAGATTGTAAATTGTTTAAATAATGAACCTTTAGTCAATAGAAGAGTATTAAAAAATTATCAAAGTTACGTCCACATTTTCTATTCACTCTTGAACGACAGGGCCTTTGATATTCCGGAGTTTTCTATGTTTTGTTAAAAGCACACAGACCACTTATCATTGTAACACGACCTACCATATTTATTGTTTCCATCATTGGTGATGTTTTCGAAGCAGCAATTCTAACAGTTTCAAGCTGGAAAAAGAAATAGCCGCGTGAATAGGCGAAACATATCTGAAATATTAAATTTACTGTCTTGTAACCAATAGCAGGTTGGTAAAGCAAGCACTATGTCGTTCCCAACCTTCGCGCCTGCGCAGCAATGTCAAAGCATAAAGCGATAAAACGAAAAACTCATCGTTTCTGCGTCCCACCTGAGATGACCGCTTCCTGGTTAGCCTAGTTGATAAGATGCCAATCTATCGTGCGGGAGGCCTGGGTTCTATTTCCGGCCAGACCAACACTCGGGGTTAGAAGGTACTGACTTTGCTTTCACATCTGGAAATTGTAAGGCTTCCGCAACTTCTCGGTTGAGTATGTAATTAATCAGAAAGGAAATACACGGAAATGGTACGGCAAAAAAAGTTAATGCCTTGCCGTCTGGTAAACCTATAGTTGGTAAGATGCCAGTCTATCGTGCAGGGCCCAGTTGTTCAAAGGCTGGTTAAGTTTAACTCTGGGTTAAGCAAAAATTCAGGAATCAGGAATCACTTTATTTGCTCATTAAAAAGTTTTTTTTACATTTTTTTAGTGCATCTAAAGTTCTTTCTATTAACAATTAAGTCTGTTTCTTTTTAAGTTTTAATATAAATAAATAGAAAAATTGCATTTATAATACAACCTGAGGGCTAAGTTAACTGTGAAGTTTTCTAATTAGCCCCCAGCCTTGTTACATTAATACTCTATATGAACAGGGTTAAAGAAGAAGAAATGGGACATTGAATGAATGAAGAATTGAGAGAAGTAAATTTACTCGCGTCAAACAGGAATTTCTTCTTTAAGAAAAGGTAAACGGGTATTTCTGAATACTATGTGGATTTTTCTAGGAAACGTCTTGTTAATCCCAAAATTACAGCTAAAGTTTCTTCTTTTAAGATGGGAAACAAGATCGTGGGTTAAAGATTTAACCTTGGTTAGTGCTAATCGGCTTTTGAACAACTGGACCCAGGAGGCTCGAGTTTGATTCACGGCCGGACCAGCACTCAGGGTCTTCAAATAATCGAGCATAAAGTGCTTCTTTCGTTACAACATTAGCGAATGGTTAGACCATCGTGTTTTCCCCGTAGGCGAAGTCGCCCGACTCCCTATTGCCAGATTTCATACCAGAAGAGCCTGGGTACAAGTCCCTTAATTCACATACGTACAAAATATGACTAGTATATAAAGAAAGATCACACTATAAATAGCAAAATCCCAGAGTTTGATGTTAAACGGATGAATAGTTAACGAAAAATATAGCTGTTTTAAAATACAAGAACTACTAAAGAAATGTATGGTATCCGGACGATTCTTCACATAGCTGTATTTCGTCAACTGTTCATCCGTCTAACATCAAACTGTTGGATTTTACTATTCATGGTGTGGTCTTTATTTTTATTCTAGTCATATTTTGTACGTATGAGAAATAAGGGAGTTGTACTCAGGCTCTCCCGGTATGAAATCCGGCAATGGCACCGATCTATCGAAGAAAAGGGTAGTGATCTCAAAATTGTGTGGTCTGCTTCTTCTTAATCCACATGGAGCGTTATTAATATATAAAAATATTCGCGAGTCGCTACAGCGGACGATCTAACTCTCTCAATTGTCAGCTCTGTAATACTATCAGTATAAAGCGCATTTAAATATTTTCATAGATAAATGCGCTATACAAAATATGAACTTATCAATAATTTATGAATGTTACCTGTTCTTGAACTTTGTCATTCTTGTGCAAATGGAGACTTAAATAGTTCATTGACTGAAATCAGGGCAAAAAAAACAAGAAATCACAACTACATTACTATGGAACGAATTCCGTATACGTTATTTACTGTAAGGGGTTGACTGTGGAATACGATATTTGCTACAATTTGAAGTCACAAGTATTGCACAAAGCTATAAAGCATTAAAATTAATGAACAATCACTTATATTAATATGAAATAAGCTTTGAATCAATTCGAAAATAAAAATGAAAACAGTAATAGAATAACAAATACTTTATTTAACGTCAATTGCGAAGGAAGTGGTTGCCCATTCTTCCTAGCCAGAGGCTAATGTTTAATCG
>JAOTRI020139940.1:0-10802 GCA_028564885.2 Zoanthus sanctaehelenae
AAACCTGCATGTTTACTAGCTACTTCAGATGTAGGTGCCTCAGCGGTAGCCCGTACAGTTGCTAATGCACATTCGAGTTCTACAGAGGGCAAAAACCTATTTGAATGATTATTACTTTCAGTCTGAAGGCGAGTGTTGTAAAAAGTACTGGCTTGGTTATCACTGGAGCACTTCAATAAATGTAGTTTAATACACTGGGCCTGTTTCCAAACAGTTGTCAAACGTTTGACCTTAAGGCCTGCGTGGTCCTTTGAGCCAACAAATAAAATAGATGGATTCGCGGATTGGAGAGAGAGAGAGAGAGAGAGAGAGAGAGAGAGAGCTATAGGAAAGGGGACTTTTGCTACGTGTTTCGGGGACTTTTGCTACATTTTACGGGAACTTTTGCTACGTAGGGGACTTTTGCTTCATTGTCGGGGACTTTTGCTACCTTAGTCCGGGGACTTTTGTAACATTCAAGGGACTTATGCTACAATTTCGGGGACTTATGTTACATTTCGGGGACTTTGCTTACATTCTGGATACCTATGTTCTTTCAGGGGACTTTTGCAACCTTAAGGGGCTTTTGCTACAAACTTTTTTTTTTATTAAATGTCAACTTAACTTATTATATCTAAGGTTAGAAAAGATGTCTGCTGATCTATTATTTTATTAAAACTGGTAATTCATTAATCTTTTAATTTAATGTTGTATCGACCACCTCTTTTTTAGATTGGAACATCTTTAACATCTTTCGATGTACTTTTCAAGCCAAACGGTTGGCTGCGGTTGATAAAAGAAACCACCAGTGCTTTATGATTCGTTATTCCAATGAAAAAAAGTGCTTTGTCAAAATTCCTGACAGACAGTCTACGGGAGGAACAAAAAAGTTTAAACAAGCACTTTGCACAAATGGATGTCTTGATGAAATGTTTTTTTTATCCTGGCAATTCTTTTCGTTACCATCATTGAACAAGTCCTTTGTTGCTAAAATTAATAGCTTTTAAAATAAAAGAAGACGCTCTAGAAGCGTTAACTGGGCTACCTTTTGTTCGAGGTTCCTCTTATCTTCCTTCCATTGCAAGGAATTATGGGATACATGTTTTGTCTAGTCCAAGAAACAAACAAACCGAATTTCTTGCAAGGCTTACCACAGGTAACCCAGTGATAAAATTTAAAAAATGTGATAGCCGAAACAACCTCTTTCAAACGGAATTCACACTTTAGTCTAAAAGAAGTTATCAACAGATATTATTCCAACTTTTAATTATTGAAAACACCAAAAATGAAAAATATTAACAAATATCTTCTAAGTTTCAAGAAAAGAACAAAAGTGATTTTTTCATTAGGATTATTGGAGCTAAAAACATGCAGTGTATGACAACTGAACGCACACAAATTTTCGTTTTACGTTTTTGTTGATAAACATAAAAACAATCCCCTTACATGAGCTATTAAGTGGAAAACTGAATGTATAAATTTTAACTTAAGGTAGAAAACATTGCTACCGTTTAAGGCAGACACGAGGTCAAGAAGAAAATATTTTGCCTTTTATTGGGAATTTCTTTTTAAAGGAAATAATAACGTAAGAGTAATTACAGCGCAAAAACCGCAACTATTTTCACCATACAAAAGTTTTTGATGGATTTCTAACACCTTAGACAACGTAACAAATATCAACAAATTGTGAGTGATAGGTGACAGAAAGAAAATACATGTTTATCGGCACTCAATCAAGTGTCATAAAACTATCAAAGATCTTTGTCTGATGAAACTTTAGCACACTTTGCACTGTAAAACAAAAACGATATCGAGCATGTAAACAACACTGAATTAACTTATTGTCAAAATGAACTTCATGAACGAATGAAATATGACACCTTCACTTAAGTTGTTTGTGCGCTTATTGGATCCGGCGTCCTAGACACAAACCAAACCGAGCAAATCTAAAATACGATCCAAGGAATTAAGTGTAAAAAACACTATAATGAAAAAATTATAGCATTGCAAGAAAAAAACTGGAACTTCAGCTACGAAAAAAGGTAAAATAGCACAGTTTTAACACAGTTTTAAATCTAAACTAACGAGTTTCTTCAACATATTGCTGAAATAGTTTGTAATGCAAAATGGAAACTAAAAAGTTGTTTGAAAAATGTATCGGTTTCTAATCGAAATTTTACATTTTCATTGCCTCCACTTCTGCCTTTTGTCGCCTAACGCGTCTTAGATACTTTAATCTGTTCACAATTTGAAAAATTGTGAAACGCTGAAGCAACTGCTTACCCTTTCTACTTTCATTAAGAGTTTTTTTTACAACTTCTTTTACAATTGGCACATTCTTTATCATGTCTCCGAAAAGGTCGGTCAGCATTTCGGATTCTTGCGTATTAAATGTACTTGTTGACTTGTAAGTTTCCGTAGGTGCAACGCATGAACTATCACTTAGACTATCGTTATCAATGTTATCTTTTTCACAACCATCTGGGGCTGACAATGCTCGTTCAATACGCACCTTCCAGTCTTCACTGTGTGAGGGTGGCTCTTGGGTTTCTTGCGAATCTCTGCGCATCAATTTGCTAAGCTCTTTTGACGCACTAACAGCAACTTTGTTTCTTTTCCTTAACCTGTAATACTTATCAGCTGTCTTTTC
The DNA here is from genome assembly GCA_028564885.2 of Zoanthus sanctaehelenae. NCBI lineage: Eukaryota > Metazoa > Cnidaria > Anthozoa > Zoantharia > Zoanthidae > Zoanthus > Zoanthus sanctaehelenae. The sequence goes on from JAOTRI020139940.1 coordinate 2,630, forward strand.
TTGATGCATCATTAAATCAGCCAGCTCTCCGCTTAGGTGTTGGGCATTTTCACGTGCATTTGTTACTGCACTTTTTCTCATTATCGTAGCTGTTGGGAGAACGGATGATTCTGCCTTCTTGAATATCGATTTCACACACTTAGTAATCTGTGATGACGTCATTCCATTTCCACTGAAAGTGATAAAAACTCTTGAATTTGGTCCATTTTCGAGACTATCGGCCTGGGCCCGCACCTTTTTAACATACACATTAAGCCATCGAAACAATTTGTCACTCAGCACAACTGTAGCTGGTCCGTAGACATTAGCTGTCTTGTGATCACGCACACTAACAGTGTAACTGTCTTTCTCTTTTACTGCTGCACTAAATTCCTCTATGGTAAGGTTGGCGATTACGCCAGGTCTGTGCGCATTATCAATTAAAATTTCAGCTTGCAGAAAATCTCTAATTAGAGTAAAATCCTGCTGTGTAATAGGTTCACACTGGCGTTCATCTGAAATCTTACCAAGTAATACAATTGCTTTTCTTGCAGCCTCACTTCTTTCAAATTCCCTTATGGTTTCTGAAGTTACTAGGTTTCGAAGATCTTCCTCTGCTCTTTCCCAACGTCTCAAGTTGTTTTGTTTTTGGTACGCACTTGACCATCTTTCAAATCTTTCCCGTAGGGAAAGAATGTCATTCTTTTCAAAGTCTAATCCCTTCGGCTCATCAGCAATTAAGAAAGAAAGGAAATGGCGAATGCTCATAAGGTATGATTGCACAGTTTGAGGCTGGAACTTCCGCTCACTCTCACAGTACTGCATTATAAACTTGTTTCGAAGAAATTTGAAATTTAGGAGAGATTTTGCTCCATCCCCGATGATCTGGGATATCTTGGCTAGTTTGCGCTTGTGCTGCTTGGATGTTTTACTGTCTTTTTTGCCACCATCTGGTGATTCCATCCATATTCGGAACTCTTCAAGGATTTCTTCAGTTGCATCGTTTCTATTAAATTCTTCAGTTTGTGTTCCATCTGCTGTCCCAAATTCATCTTCTATTTCAAATTCTTCCAGGTCACCCAAGGTTTTTGTAATCTCTATTTTACTTTCAGAGTCTGGACTATTATTTTTTGATTTCTGCGGCTTTTGACATGAATACTGAAAGGCTGAGGCTGTATCGGTTGACACACGTTTTGCTCCTGCAAGCAAGTCTAGGTACCTTTTTTCTGACGTTATCTTGTGAACGCGTTTAAGGTGCTTGTCCAGACGCTTCGATACTGAAAAACAACCTGATATTGGGCAGTACCGCTTCTGGTGGTAGTCTTTTCTTGCGGAAGGCCAAGGTCGTATTTTTGCTTGTTTGCGTTTTATTGCAGCTTTTTCTTGTTTTTTCAGTTGTTTCGCATTTTTATCGTGAAAACCGTATTTTTTACGCAAATTAAATCTTCCAACAGCCGTACGGGCCTTTTCAGGTAGCCACTTGTGGATGTCCTTTAGATGTCTTGGCAAATTGATTACAGCTTTTGATTTACAGGCTGGATAGGGACAAGGCTTCTTACTGCGTCTTACAGAACAACTTTCTATTTGACGTTTCACGCTATCTCGATTTCTACTGGACTCCTGATCCATTTCAATTTTGTTATTTACACTGGCCATCATTTTTTTGCTCGAATTACTATCATCATAAAAAGTTTCTTCATCCTCCAACTGATCGGAAGGGTTATTATCTTCTTCAGCACCCACCTCAGAAAACTCTGTTTGCCACGACTCTGATTCACTAGCTTCATCATAACTTTCAGCAATATGATTTTGTAAGGCACGCCATACATTCTTCAATTCTACAATTCGTTGTGTTAACTGCAATTTAAAAATAAAAAATTCTATTAAACTAATCGTTTTTCATTTTTGCTTAAGCAGCTTTACAGTACACAAGTTTAAGGACCATTCATTTTTTATGGGGAGGGGGGGGGAGAAACCAGTGGTTTTTGAGTTAACTCTGAAAACATTTTCATGACCCCCTTATTTTTCCTTTAATTTTATGAGTGACCCAACTACAAAGATTTTAAAATAATCATAGTAACAGCGCTGTATAAAATACTCAGTGAGATAGTGATAACACTATGGACTGAGAAAAAGTCAGACAGTATAACATTACATTAAAGATGGTCAGTTTTACTAGTAGGCTAGGATACATGAGTTGAAAAAATTTTAATACTGAATAAAAAAGGTAATTAAGCTTTCACAAATTTTAATATTATTTTGCAGGCCTGTAGCCAGAAAAAAATTAACCAAGCCAGAATGAATATTAATTTCTAGGGGGCTCCAGAGGCATCATCCCCAGGAAAAATTTAGAAATTCCAATCCTTAGAATCACTGGAAATGCACCAAAGTTATAAAATCAGTACATTATTCAAGCAACTTGATTTTGAATGTGGATCACTTAGATCCCAATGGCAGCATTTAAAATTCCTAACCAAATTTAGACATTATAAACCGCACTTATCATAGCAATTTTATCATTTGAAATCTGCTGCATATCTTGTGGGCTAATAAAGAATACTATTCTCAGCTTAGGTCACTGTTGAAGCTACTTTATGTAAACTGGCACGATTATTTTGTTTTCTAAAAAATGTTTTGGCCTCAATCTAGCTAAGGGCCTAATTTGCAATAGGAGAAGTGATTTTGTTCATTTCATCTTGCAATATAAATGAAGAATATCATCACAGTTAGTGTTATTTGTAATTGTCAAAAATAAAAATTTAAGCTATAGAGAGCTTGGAGTATCTAGCTCACAGGTGCACATGCCTCTGACAAAACAGGCTTTTAAAGTTTACCCCTCCATAAAATTTTAAATTTCTGCAAGATTACAAATGTACTTTTGTTCGGCCTTACTTATCCATTCCCCCACCCCCACCCCCACAAAAATGAATGATCCCTAAAGAAACATATCTTTCAGAGAATAACAGGTAAAACAAAAATTATGACATAATCTTGGGTAGCAAACAGGGTTACAGGGTGTTAATAAGTGTATGTTTGTGTGGGAGGTTGGAAGATCAAGTAAAATAAACAGGAGACTGGAATAAACAGTGAAATTAAGATTTTAATTAAACAGTAACTTAGTAGTTTAACTCCACTGATAACAATTTTGTCACACTATTATCTATCAATAATGTATCAATACCAAAATCTTCAAACTTTCTCTCTCTTTCCGAGTATATTTTTACAATAAGTGAGATTTCCTTTATGTCAGAATAAACTACAGTGGTTTAATGAATAAATTTAATACTTGCAAAAATGCAGTCAATACTAACTGACCTTAACCCTATTCAGACTTGGGAAAAAAGCTTTTGGTGCTTCTCAAACTTTAAAACTCTTATCTATAATTTCAACACAATTTTATGAAACACCATCACACTTTCAAGCATACTGTATAATCCTACAATTTATTTGGCAGTATTTTGGTATTAGTTACTAATGGTCAATTATCTGTGAGCTGCCATGGTCGATGAGTTGTCAGGATTTTGATTGAGAGTGTATTTTTTTCCTTTATCGCGGTTTTTAGTATAAATTTAGTGTAGGTCTTTCTTTCCATACTACTATGTAAATATCATTTAGTTATGATCAACTTTTTTTGCAAGATATGCAAAATTAGAGCTTTTTAGTCATGTCAAATATGATGTTGTCAATAGAATGGTTTTAGTTAAATTGTTTTCCAATGTTATTATTTCAGATTTCATTCAAGAGTAAAAAAACTGCAAAAGTACAATGGTTTTTTATGCCACTGAAAACTATTTCCTAGTTCGAATTGTTATAAAGGAAAATCAGCATTTATTCAGCTGACTTTACTGCAGATGTATTTAAAATCTGTTATTTTAAAGCCATAATTTAAAAACTGAAGAATTATAAAAAATGTAAAAAATGACATCGTGTTATAAAAGAAAAAAGGTGTTGTGTTTTGGAGTTGTGTAAACAACTCATGAGTCATGTTATATTTAAAGCCCCAGTCTCATGACTCACAATATTAACAACAACAATTTATTTATTTATAGCAGACTTTTGCAATATAGGTTTTAGTGTTTTGTCATTAATAGATAACAAAAACTCACCCTTGATATCTTTTTCTGATTTTGTCTTTGATTTGCTTTTCTTAGAAGTATAGTTAAGTCTTTCAGTCTTGCCTTGTATAAATTGACATCCATACTTGCTAAAACAAAAATAAATATAATATAAACAGAAATATTTTCAAACAAGTAGTAACTTCCGGGTAAGCAAATTTTGCAACAAACAAACATCCAACATTTTGTTGTTAAAACGCTTTTATGATCAAATGAACTAGTAAATCCATGTCTTTATTTCATCCATAATTTAACTTATTTTGACGTCACTTGAGATTTTTTGCAAACATGCTTGTCTTGGTCATGCAATCACTTTACAGGATGGAATTATAGTTTATAGGATTTTCTAAGAAATATTTTCTAAAAATCACTGGGATGTTTTTTCAAAACAAATCCACGGCAAAGGTCCATGGGTTGAGAAGAACAAGTACAAGCATACCAAATCAGGAAAATTGACGGGAAGGTTATTGAGATAATTTCTTGGCCGTTCGCGTTACGCCATGTTTTTATCGAAACAATAAAGATGAAACGATATCAATGTCAACTATTAGTCATTGCTGTTATACTTAAAAAAAGATCAAAAAGTTGTTTTTACTTCTTATTATTAGCAATAAAAATATAATTACTTACCTTCAAATCCAGAAATGATCGTTCCATTATCCAAGTCTCTCAGAGGTCTGGGCTGAATGGGGGAATTTTCGACAGATCGTGAAGGGATTGGGGATAGGGAATGAAGATGCGCTCTTTGGGTTGATATTCAGCACCCAGAAATACTTTTATACTTGAGATTATTTCCAGAACTGTCAATAAGTAAAGGTTTTGCGAAATTTATTGACTGTTTTTATGCTTTAAATTATCCTACGGCAAGACAAGGACAGTCAAAATAAATAAAAATAAAAAACCCGCTTGCGCAATTGCGGCCGCCGCTTGGCATTTTTTAGCTGGATAGGATAATAAACTAATTTATTTTTCATGTGGTCTTAGCTGGGCAACATTTTTTGTTATTATTACTTTTGATATGTGCCACAACAAATAGTCCCACACTGATGTCCCTTATCATAGAACCCAGGAAAATACCGAAAAATGTAATTGCGAACCACCCCACCCTAACTACCGCTCAAATAATATCATCAACTTGGATATTTTTTTTTTCAAAATCTAGAACTTTCAAAGCGCTACCTTTTAAAATTTAACTTTATTTTACACATCACTAAAAAAAATATGCAAAGACGTCGTTAAAAATGTAGTTAAAAAATTGACGTTATTTTTTTTAAACAAATTTGTTCATCATTTTTGAATAATTCATTCACTTACAAGATTTAGATTTTTATGAAAATCAATTTTTTAAAGAGTGAGTCTGGTTTTTCGACTTAAAGTGATATTACAAAATAAGGCGCTTTTCTTACCTTGATCGCAATTTCCTCAAACTTTACTCAAAAAATTGAATTTCGGAAAAACTACAATCTGGATGGAAAATATTTTTTTTATTTTAAAACAATTAAATGGGATGGCACTTTTACAAGCACAAAAAAAATTGAACTGATTGATTGAAATATTTTTTCAGATATATTGACTAATTGTGTTTTTACAAAATAGGGGACTTTTGCTACTTCAAACTGACAAGCCAGAAGTTTGATTAGAAAGCTTTCAGTTTCAGAAAAAATATAAGCCATATGGAATTTATTTTTTGATGAACATTAAAATGAATGTTATTTTTACAAGCACAAAAAAAATTGTATCGTTTAATTGTGTGGTTCTAATCAAATTTTTGTTTTTCGTTATAAAATGCAAAAACGCTATTTCGCCGAGATTAGTTACACAAGGTCGACTTGAAACCGTAACTTGCATCAAGAACTTGAAGTCATCTTTCGGACGCGTAAACCGACCCGAATGGAATTGTTTGAGAGGAACGTATGCACCTGTTCGCACCTCTAAATACACAACTTTTTACTGAAACTTGAAATTCGATTATTTAAAAACCGAAGAAAAAACAACTTAAGGGACTTTCGTTACAATTTTATGACAAAAGAACGTGTAGAAGCTACAATTTAAAAGCTTTTGTCGCCAAATTTTATAGGCAGGAAGCAGAGGCAGCCAGCTACATAATACATAAACTATAGCAGGATTTTCATAAATCTCATAATGAAATGGTCGAAAGAGAATCGAGTAGCAAAAGACCCTCACTTTTCCTATAGAGGGAGAGAGAGAGAGGAGAGAGAAAGAGAGAATAAGGTATAAATTGAATTGTTTGGGAAAAAATATGCGATTTAATATTTTTGCTTTAAGATGAATTTGATTAAAGATAGTTTTATCTGTCTGGTTTGAAATATAAAAATTGCAAGAACAAGCAGGAATCGTAGATGCAAAAATTGCCGTTGAGAATACAGAATGTCCGCTTCAATAATGCTACTTACCCGAGACATCCGCAGCTGGTCCAGTGACTGAACTCAATGAACCTGTGATTGGTCTCCATAAAAACTCAACTCCGTCTAGGTAATGTCTCCAACCACATAGCGTGAAATCATCAAATGAGCAGTTAACTAAAAAGTTTCATGGATTAGTAATTCTTAAAGTATAGAAATTTCTTATCATTAGTAAATTCAAATGATATAGTTTATATTAACCTTTGCAACCAAAACCCATTTTCACAGGCTCTCATTGGCTCTTGTAGCTCGCGATGATCACAATTAGTTTTAAAAAGAGCAACGAACATCCATTTAACCAAGCACCGATTTGCCCCGTTTGCTCGTAATATTAATGATTAGTATCAAGAAAAGAAACCGGTATTTATTTCCGCGATGCCTAATTGGCTACCTTATATTAGCATATTCACAATGATTATTTGTCATACGATTTAGAGTAGCTCTTTCCTCAAGATAGCACTAACAGTCTAGCACACAATACCGTATTTCTTTGATTCAAAATGTTATTCAAAATTATTTACGGGGGGGAGGGGAACCTGCTCCTCCCCCCTGTCCCCGCTAGCTACGGCTATGGTTATAAACATGATTGAGCGCCATCCGCGAATAAGCGCCGATTTTGCGATCAATTTATTTTAAAGAGGGCTGACCCCGAATAAGCGCCCCACTAATTGACATAAATGCGGCGCTTGGCTGACGCACAGTCAAAATGGTTGAAAACGCTAATATAAAACAACTCGTACAAATCTTAAATCAACCTCGGAAATTTAATTTCTTGTATAACAATGCTTTTTTTAAATTTCAAAGTGAGTGTACTTTAAAGCTTTTCAGTCATTTAATTCTGTCCACAGAATTTTGGCAAGGCACACGTCCGTCGTGAAGGCAAACAACAAGGCCATTTTCTCTTTTCCTCTTTCCAGTGACTTGTGCGAGGAGTTTGTCTTCCGTGTTTGCTTCTAGAAAGTTCTTCAGTTAAGCGCGACAATTCTATTGGAAAGTGACCAACAGCCTTGTAGCACCGGACGAGAAATGCTTCGATCGCAGTTGGATATCCTGGATGAATCAGACACGAATTGAATTTTTGTCTTCTGATGTCGAGGAGGCATATCCAACACTGTTCACGAGGCAACAGCTGGTCTCGCATCATGAAGAGGACTGTGACGTTGATATTTTGTAAACTTGTGAAGAGTGTAAAAACTTTACGCCGTCAAGATGGGTACATTTAGTGACAAAGACATTTAAAACTATTTTATTGTTGCATTTCAGAAATAAAAGATTTTTTAAAGAGCGCCGCCCCGGTTGAGCGCCGCAGCTCAAGTTCTGAAAATTTAAAGAGCGGCACGTCGCTCAGTCGAGTAAATACGGTACAGTTTGTGAATGTTTTTGTTTTGCTATGTTTTTATGTATACTCTCTAAGCTTTCCCAATCGCTTTTTAAACAGTCAATTAAAGACGGTACAGTTTGAGTATGTTTTTGTTTTACTATGTTTTCATGTATACTCTCTAAGCTTTTCCAATCGCTTTTATGACAGTATATAGAAATATTAAATTAACATTTAACGTTGCATTTAACGTAACAAATCATTCGTGAATTTTACCTGTTATATTGTACTGATATTCGAGAGGAATTCTGATATTAATCACACTTGGGCCTTTTCCT
>JAOTRI020139951.1:0-10802 GCA_028564885.2 Zoanthus sanctaehelenae
CCGCATCTTGTAATGCATTAAGGTGACAGCGTGATGCTGTTAGTGAGTTCATGTGCGTCAGTCCTTGCTAGGGTGTTAGGCCGCGCGAAGTGGTTCCAGTTTAGACCAGGAAAATCGACCCTTGCTCACCGTAGAATCTCCAGTTGCTCAGTAAGTTAGAGCATCTGACTAGATAACGGAGGGTCGTGGGTTTAAATCCCATCTGGGGCTCAGATTTTTTTTTCCGAGTTCTCCATACCTTAAGACCATTTTTTTATTATTCAGTCTTTAATGTATTTACCTTGGAGTTTGGTTGGCCTCCTCTTGTTATGTTTAGGATGACAGCGCGATGTTGTTAGTGAGTTCATGTTCGTCAGTCATTGCTAGGCTGTTTGGCCGCGCAATGCGGTTCTAGCCTAGATCCGGAAAATTGACCCCTGCTCACCATAGAGCCTCCATTAGCTCAGTTGGTTAGAGCATCCGACTAGATCATGGAGGGTCGTGTAATCCAATCCCATCTTGGGCTAGGATTTTTTTTTCCGAGTTCTTCATACCTTAAGATCATGTCATTATTATTCAATCTTTAATATACTCACCTTGAAGGTTTTTTGGCCGCATCTTGTTATGCATTAAGGTGACAGCGCGATGCTGTTAGTAAGTTCATGTGGGTCAGTCATTGCTAGGTTGTGTGGCCGCTTGATGCGGTTCAAGTCTTGACCAGGAAATTCGATTAGTGCTTACCATAATGTCTCCATTAGCTCAGTTGGTTAGAGCATCCGACTAGATCACGGAAGGTCTTGGGTTCATATCCCATCTGGGGCTTGATTTTTTTTTTCCCGAGCTCTCAATACCTTAAGATCATGTTATTATTATTCAATCTTTATTATATTCATCTTGGAGGTTGGTTGGTATCATCTTGTTATGCATTAAGGTGACAGTGCGATGCTGTTAGTGAATTTTTGTTCACCTTGGAGGATCACGGAGGGTCGTGGGTTCAAATCCCATCCGGTGGTCGGATTTTTTTTCCCGAGTTTTCCATACCTTAAGTGTGTGTTTTTTATATTCAATAATTAATATACTCACCTTGGAGGTTGTATGGCCGCATCTTGTAATTCATTAAGGTGACAGCGCGATGCTGTTATTGAATTCATTTGCGCCAGTCATTGCTAGGCAGTGTGAAGGCGCGATGCGGTTCCAGTCTAGACCAAGAAAATCGACCCTTGATCACCATAGAGTCTCCAGTAGCTCAATTGGTTAGAGCATCCGACTAGATCATGAAAGGTCGTTGGTTCAAATCCCATCTGGGGCTCGAATTTTTTTCCCGAGTTCTCCATACCTTAAGATCATGTTATTATTATTCAATCATTAATAAAGTCACCTTCGAGATTGGTTGGCCGCATCCTGTAATGTATTAAGGTGACAGCGCGATGCTGTTAGTGAGTTCATGTGCGTCAGTCATTATTAGGCTGTGTGGCCGTGCGATGCAGTTCCAGTCTAGACCAGGAGAATCGACCCTTGCTCACCATAAAGTCTCCAGTAGGTCAGTTGGTTAGAGCATCAGACTAGATCTTGGGAGGTCGTGGTTTCAAATCCCATCTGGGCTCGAATTTTTTTTCCCGAGTTCTCCATACCTTATGATGCTGTTATTATTATTCAGTCTTTAAAATACTGACCTTGGAGGTTGGTTTGCCTCATGTTGTTAAGCATTAAGGTGACAGCGCGATGCTAATAGTGAGTTCATGTGCGTCAGTCATTACTAGGCTGTGTGACCGCGCGATGCGGTTCTAGTCTAGACCAAGAAAATCGACCCTTGCTTACCATAGAGTCTCCAGTAGCTCAGCTGGTTAGACCATCCGACTAGATCTTGGGAGGTCGTGGTTTCAAATCCCATCTGGGCTCGAATTTTTTTTCCCGAGTTCTCCATACCTTAAGATCATATCATTATTCAATTTTTAATAAACTGACCTTGGAGGATGGTCGGTTTTATCTTTATATGCATTAAGGTGACAGCGCGATCCTGTTAGTGAGTTCATGTGCATCAGTCATTGCTAGGCTGTATGGCCGAGCGAAGCGGTTCCAGTCTAGACCAGGAAAATCGACCCTTGTTCACCATAGAGTCTCCTGTAGCTGAGTTTGTTAGAGCATCCGACTAGATCACGGAGGGTCGTGGGTTCAAATAACATCTCGGGCTCGGATTTTTTTTTCCGAGTTCTCCATACCTTAAGACCATGTTATTATTATTCAGTTTTTAATATACTCACCTTGGATGTTGGTTGGCCTCATCTTGTTAAACATTAAGGTGACAGCGCGATGCTGTTAATGAGTTGATGTGCGTCAGTCATTGCTAGGCTGTGTGGCCGCGCGATGCAGTTCCAGTCGAAACCAAGAAAATCGACCCTTGCTCACCATAGAGTTTCCAGTAGCTCAGTTGGTTAGAGCATCCGACTAGATCACGGAGTGTCGTGGGTTTAAATCCCACCTCGGGCTCGGATTTTTTTTTCCGAGTTCTCCATACCTTAAGACCATGTTATTATTATTATTCAGTTTTTCTTATACTCACGTTGGAGGTTGGTTCGCCTCTTCTTGTTATGTTTAAGATGACAGCGCAATGTTGTTAGTGAGTTCAAGTTTACCTTGGAGGTTTACGGAGAGGGTCGTGGGTTCAAAACCCATCTTTTCTCGGTAATTTTTTTCCGAGATCTCCATACCTTAAGATCATGTTAATTTTCTTCAATATTTAATATACTCACCTTGGAGGTTGGTTGGCTTCATCTTGTTATGCATTTAGGTGACAGCGTGTTACTGTTAGTGAGTTCATGTGCGTCAGTAATTGCTAGGCTGTGTGGCCGCGCGATGCGGTCCCAGTCTAGACCAGGAAAATCGACCCATGTTCACCATAGAGTCTTCAGTAGCTCAGTTGGTTAGAGCATCCGACTAGATCACGGAGAGTGGTAGGTTCAAATCCCATCTGGGAATCGGACTTTTTTTTCCCTAGTTCTCCATACCTTAAAATCATGTTATTAGTATTCAATCTTTAATATAGTCACCTTTGAGATTGGTTTGCCGCATCTTGTAATGCATTAAGGTGACAGCGTGATGCTGTTAGTGAGTTCATGTGCGTCAGTCCTTGCTAGGGTGTTTGGCCGCGCGAAGTGGTTCCAGTCTAGACCAGGAAAATCGACCCTTGCTCACCATAGGGTCTCCAATAGCTCAGCTGGTTAGAGCATCCGACTAGATAACGGAGGGTCATTGGTTGAAATCTCATCTGGGGCTCGGATTTTTTTCCCCAGCTCTCCATACCTTAAGATCATGTTATTATTATTCAATCTTTAATATACTCACCTTAGACGTTGGTTTGCCTCATCTTGTTATGCATTAAGGTGACAGCGCGATGCTGTTAGTGAATTCATATTCACCTTTGAGGGTCACGGAATGGGTCCTAAGTTCAAATCCCATCTTTCGCTCGGTATTTGTTTTGCGAGTTCTCCATACTATAAGATCATGTTATTATTAATCAATTTTTAATATAGTCATCTTGGAGATTGGTTTGCCGCATCTTGTAATGCATTAAGGTGACAGCGTGATGCTGTTAGTGAGTTCATGTGCGTCAGTCATTGTTAGGCTGTTTGGCCGCGCGAAGTGGTTCCAGTCTAAACCAGGAAAATCAACCCTTGTTTACCATAGAGTCTCCAGTAGCTCAGTTGGTTAGAGTATCCAACTAGATAACGGAGGGTCATGGGTTGAAATCGCATATGGGGCTCGGATTTTTTTCCCCAGTTCTCCATACCTTAAGATCATGTTATTATTATTCATTCTTTAATATACTCACCTTAGAGGTTGCTTTGCTTTATCTTGTTATGCATTAAGGTGACAGCGCGATGCAATAGTGAATTCATATTCACCTTGGAAGATCAAGGAGGGTCCTGGTTTCAAATCCCATCTGGGGCTCGGATTTTTTTTTCCGAGTTCTCCATACCTTAAGACCATGTTATTATTATTCAATCTTTAATGTACTCATATTGGAAGTTGTTTTGCCTCCTCTTGTTATGTTTAGGATGATAGCGCGATGTTGTTAGTGAGTTCATGTTCACCTTTGAGGGTCACGGAAAAGGTCCTGGGTTCAAATCCCATCTTTCGCTCGGTTTTTTTTCCGAGTTCTCCATACTATAAGATCATGTTATTATTATTCAATCTTTAATATACTCACCTTGAAGGTTGGTTGGCCTTATCTTGTAATTCATTAAGGTGACAGCGCGATGCTGTCAGTGAGTTCATGTGCGTCAGTCATTGCTAGGCTGTGTGGATGCACGATACGGTTCCAGTCTAGACCAGGAAAGTCGACCCTTGTTCACCATAGAGGCTTCAGTAGCTCAGTTGGTTAGAGCATCCAACTAGATTGCGGAGGGTCGTGGGTTCAAATTCCATCTGGGAATCGGATTTTTTTTCCTTAGTTCTCCATACCTTAAAATCATGTTGTTATTATTCAATCCTCAATATAGTCATCTTTGAGATTCGTTGGCCGCTTCTTGTAATGCAATAAGGTGACAGCGCGATGCTGTTAGTGAGTTCATGTGCGTCAGTCATTGCTAGGCTGTGTGGACGCGCAATGTCGTTCTAGTCTAGACCCTGAAAGTCGACCCTTGCTCACCATAGAGCCTCCATTAGCTCAGTTGGTTAGAGCATCCGACTAGATCATGGAGGGTCGTGTAATCAAATCTCATTTTGGGCTCGGATATTTTTTCCGAGTTCTTCATACCTTAAGATCATGTCATTAATATTCAATCTTTATTATACTCACCTTGAAGGTTTGTTGGCCGCATCTTGTTATGCATTAAGGTGACAGCGCGATGCTGTTAGTGAGATCATGTGCGTCAGTCATTGCTAGGCTGTGTGGCCGCCCGATGCGGTTCCAGTCGAGATCCGAAAATTGGCCCTTGCTCACCATAAAGTCTCCATTAGCCATAATGGTTAGAGCAGCCGACTAGATCACGGAGAGTCGTGTGTTCATATCCCAGCTTGGGCTCGGATTTTTTTCCGAGTTCTTCATACCTTAAGATCATGTTTTTATTATTCAATCTTTAATATACTCACCTTTGAGGCTGGTTGGCCGCATCTTCTTATGCATTAAGGTGACAGTGCGATGCTGTTAGTGAGTTCATGTGCGTCAGTCATTGCTAGGCTGTGTGGCCGCGCGATGCGCTTTTAGTATAGACCCGGAAAATCGATTCTTGCTCACCATAAATTCTCCATTAGCTCAGTTGGTTAGAACTTCCGACTAGATCACGGAGGGTCGTGGGTTCAAGCCCCATCTGGGGTTCGGACATTTTTTTCCGAATTCTCCATACCTTAGGATTATGTTTTTATTACTCAATTTTTAATATATTCACCTTGGAGGTTGGTTGGCCGCATCATGTTATGCTTTAAGGTGACAGCGCGATGCTGTTGTCTATTTTATGTGCGACAATCATTGCTAGGCTGTGTGGCTGCGCGATGTGGTTCCAGTCTTGACCAGGAAAATCGATCTTTGCTCACCATAAAGTCTCCATTAGCTCAGTTGGTTAGAGCATCCGACTAGATCACGGAGAGTCGTGTGTTCATATCCCAGCTTGGGCTCGGATTTTTCCCCGAGTTCTCCATACCTTAAGATCATGTTATTATTATTCAATCTTTAATACACTGACCTTGGAGGTTGGTTGGCCGCATCTTATTATATATTAAGGTGACAGCGCGATGCTGTTAGTGAGTTCATGTTCACTTTGGAAGATCATGGAGAGGGTCGTGGGTTCAAATCCCATCTGGGGCTCAGGTTTTTTTTTCCGAGTTCTCCATATTATAATAACATGATATTATTATTCAATCTTTAATATACTCAAGTTGGTGGTTGGTTGACCGCTTCTTGTTTTGAATTAAGGTGACAGCGCGATGCTGTTAGTGAGTTCATGTGCGTCAGTCATTGCTAGACTGTGTGGCCGCGCGATGCAGTTCGATTCTAGAGCAGGAAAATCGACCGTTGCTCACCATAGAGCCTCCAGTAGCTCAGTTTGTTAGAGCATCCGACTAGATAACGGAGGGTCGTGGGTTCAAATCCCATCTGGGGCTCGAATTTTTTTTTCCCGAGTTCTCCATACCTTAAGATCATGTTATTATTATTCAATCTTTAATAAAGTCACCTTCGAGATTGGTCGGCCGCATCTTGTAATGCATTAAGGTGACAGCGCGACGCTGTTAGTGAGTTCATGTGCGTCAGTCATTGCTAGGCTGTGATGCCGCTCGATGCGGTTCCAGTCTAAACCAGGAAAATTCCCTCTTGCTCACCATTAAGTCTCCAGTAGTTCAGTTGGTTAGAGCATCCGACTACATCACGGCGGGTCGTGGGTTCCAATCCCATTTGGGGCTCGGATTTTTTTTTCCCGAGTTCTCCAAACCTTAAGATCATGTTATTATTATTCAATCTTTAATATACTCACCTTGGAGGTTGGTTGGCTGCATCTTGTAATGCATTAAGGTGACAGCGCGATGCTGTTAGTGAGTTCATGTTCACCTTGGAGGATCACGGAGAAGGTCGTGGGTTCAAATCCCATCTGGGGCTCGGATTTTTTTTCCGAGTTTTCCATACCTTAATATCATGTTATTATTATTCAACCTATAATATAGTCACCTTGGTGGTTTGTTGACCACATCTTGTTTTAAATTAAGGTGACAGCGCGATGCTGTTAGTGAGTTCATCTGCGTCAGTCATTGCTAGGCTGTGTGTCCGTTCGATGTGTTTCCAGTCTAAACCCGGAAATTCGACCCTTGTTCACGATAAAGTCTCCAGTAGCTCAATCGGTTAGAGCATCCGACTAGATTACGGAGGGTCGTGGGTTCCAATCCCATCTGGGGCTCGGATTTTTTTTTCCATGTTCTCCATACCTAATGATCCTCTTATTTTTATTCAGTCTTTAAAATACTCACCTTGGAGGTTGGTTTACCTCATCTTGTTATGTATTAAAGTGACAGCGCGATGCTGTTAGTGATATCAAATGCGTCAGTCATTGCTAGGCTGTGTGTCCGTTCGATGTGTTTCCACTCTAAACCCGGAAATTCGACCCTTGTTCACGATAAAGTCTCCAATAGCTCAATTGGTTAGAGCATCCGACTAGATAACGGAGGGACGTCGGTTCAAATCCCATCTGGGGCTTGGTTTTCTTTTCCTAGTTCTTCATACGTTAAGATCATGTTATTAATATTCAATTTTTAATATACTGACATTGGAAGTTGGTCGGCCTTATCTTTATATGCATTAAGGTGACAGCGTGATGCTGTTAGTGAGTTCATGTTCACCTTTGAGGATCACGGAGAGGGTCGCGTGTTCAAATTCCATGTGGGACTCGGTTTTTTTTCCGAGTTCCCTATACCTTAATATCATTTTATTATTATTCAATCTATAATATAGTCACCTTGGTGGTTGGTTGACCGCATCTTGTTTTGAATTAAGGGGACAGCGCGATGCTGTTAGTGAGTTCATGTGCATCAGTCGATGCTAGCCTGAGTGGCCGCGTGAGGCGGTTCCAGTCTAGACCAAGAAAATCGACCCTTGCTCACCATAGAGTCTCCAGTAGCTCAGTTGGTTAGAGCATCCGACTAAATCACGGAGGGTCGTGGGTTCAAATCCCAATTCCTGCTCGGACTTTTTTTTTTGAGTTGTCCATACCGTAAGATCATATTATTATTATTGAATCTTTAAAAAATTAAGGTTGGAGGTTGGTCGGCCGCATCTTGTTATGCATTAAAATTACCGCGCGATGCTGTTACCGATTTCATGTGCATCAGTCATTGCTAAACTGTATGGCCGCGCGCTGCGGTTCCAATCTAGACCCGGAAAATCGACCCTTGTTCACCATAGAGTCTCCAGTAGCTCAGTTGGTTAGAATATCTGACTAGATCACGGAGGTTCGTGGGTTCAAATCCCATCTTCGGCTCGGATTTTTTTTTCGAGTTCTCCATACCTTAAGATCATGTTATTATTATTCAATCTTTATTATATTCACCTTGAAGGTTGGTTGGCCGCATTTTGTTATGCATTAAGGTGACTGGGCGATGTTGTTAGTGAGTTCATGTGCGTCAGTCATTGCTAGGCTGTGTGGTCGCGCGATGCGGTTTCAGTATAGACCCGGGAAAATGACCCTTGCTCACCATAAAGTCTCTCTAAGCTCAGTTGGATAGAGCATCCGTTTAGCTCACGGAGGGTCGTGGGTTCAAATCTCATCTGGGGTTCAGATTTTTTTTTCCGAGTTCTCCTTAGCTTAAGATTATGTTTGTATTATTCAATCTTAAATATACTCACTTTGGAGGTTGGTTGGCCTCATCTTGTTATGAACTAAGGTGACAGCGCCATGCTGTTAGTGAGTTCATCTTCACCTTGGAGGTTCACGGATGGTCGTGGGTTCAAATCCAATCTTGGGCTCCGATTTTTTTTTCTTTTTTTATCCCGAGTTGTCGATACCTTAAATTCATGTTATTGTTATTCAATCTTTAATATACTCACTTTGGAGGTTGGTTGGCCTCATCTTGTTATGCATTCAGGTGACAACGCAATGGTGTTAGTGAATTCATTTTCACCTTGGAGGATCACGGAGGGTCGTGGGTTCAAATCTCACCTTGGGCTCGGATTATTTTTTCCGAGTTCTCCTTCCCTTAAGATCATGTTTTTATTATTCAATCTTTAATATACTCACCTTGGAGGTTGGTTGGCGCATCTTGTTATGCATTAGTGTGACAGCGCCATGCTGTTAGTGAGTTCATGTGCGTCAGTCATTGTTAGGCTGTGTGGCCGCTCGATGCGGTTCCAGTCTAGACCCGGAAAATCGACCCTTCCTCACCATAGAGTCTCCAGTAGCTGATTTGGTTAAAGAATCCGACTAGATCACGGAGGGTCGTGGGTTCAAATCCCATCTGAAACACGGATTTTTTTTTATTTATTTTTTCCTAGTTCTCCATAAGTTAAGATCATGTTATTATTTTTTAGTCTTAAATATAATCACGTTGGAGGTTGGTTGACCTCATCTTGTTATGCATTAAGGTAACAGCGCGATGTTGTATGTGAGTTCATGAGCGTCAATCATTTCATGGCTGTGTGGCCGCGCGATGCGGTTCCAGTCTAGACCCGGAAAATTGACCCTTTCTCAACATAGAATCTCAAGTAGCTCAGTTAGTTAGAGCATCCGAATAGGTCACGGAGGGTCTTGGGTTCAATTCCCATTTGCTGGTCGGATTTTGAATTCCGAGATCTCCATACCTTAAGATCATGTTATTATTATTCAATCTTTAATATACTCACCTTGGAAGTTGGTTGGCCGCATCTTGTTATGCATTAAGATGACAGCGCGATTCTGTTAGTGATTTCGTTTGCGTCAGTCATTGCTAGGCTGTGTGGCAGCGCGCTTCGGTTCCAGTTTAGACGCGGAAAATCGACCCTTGCTCACCATAAAGTCTCCAGTAGCTCAGTTGGTTAGAGGATCCGACTAAAGCACTGAAGGTCGTGGGTTGAAATCCCATCAAAGAGTCCCATTTTTTTCTCGAGTTCTCCATACCATAAGATCATGTTATGTATATTCAATCTTTAATATACTCACTTTGGAGGTTCGTTTGCCGCATCTTGTTATGCATTAGGTGACAGCGCGATGCTGTTAGTGAGTTCATGTGCGTCAGTCATTGCTAGGTTGTGCGGCCGCGCGATGCGGCTCCAGTCTAGACCCGGAAAATCGATCCTTGGTCACCATTGAGTCTCCAGTAGCTCAGTTGGTTAGAACATCTGACTAGATCACGGAGGTTCTTGGGTTCAAATCCCATCTGAAACTCGGATTTTTTTTTTTCCTAGTTCTCCATACCTGAAGGTCATGTTATTATTATTTAATCTATAATATACTCACCATGGAGGTTGGTTGGCCTCTTTTTCTTATGCATTAAGGTGACAGCGCTATTTTGTTAGTGAGTTCATGTTCACTTATAAGGGTCACGGAGGGGCGTCGGTTCAAATCCAATTTGGGGCTCCTATTTTATTTTCCGAGTTCTCCATACCTTTAGATCATGTTATCATTATTCAGTCTATAATATTTTAACCTTGGAGGTTGGTTGGCCTCATCTTGTTATGCATTAATATAACAGCGCGATGCTGTAAGTGAGTTCATGTGCGTCAATAATTGCTAGGCTGTGTGGCCGCGCGATTCAGTTCAAGTCTAGACCCGAAAAACCGACCATTGTTAACCCTAGAATCTCCAGTAGCTCAGTTGGTGAGAGCATCCGACTAGAACACCGAGGGTCGTGGGTTCAAATCCCAATTGCTGCTCGGGTTTTTTTTTTCGAGTTCTGCATACTGTAAGATCATGTTATTATTATTTAATCTTTAATAAACTCACCTTGGAGCGTGGTTGGCAGCATCTTGTTATGCTTTAAGATGACACTGCGATGCTGTTAGTGATTTCAGGTGCGTCAGTCATTGCTAGGTTGTGTGGCCGCGCGATGCAGTTCCAAACTAGACCCGAGAAATCGACATTTTGCTAACCATTTAGTTTCCAGTAGCTCAGTTGTTTAGAGTTTCCGACTAGTTCACGGAAGGTCATGGGTTCAAATCCCATCTGGAGGTCTATTTTTTTTTTCCGAGTCTTCATATTTTAAGATTATGTTATTATTAATTACTCTTTAATATACTCACCTTGGAGCGTGGTTGGCAGCATCTTGTTATGCATTAAAATGAGAGCGCGATGCTGTTAGTGATTTCATGTGCGTCAGTCATTGCTAGGCTGTGTGGCCGCGCGATGCAGTTCCAATCTAGACCCGAAAAA
>JAOTRI020139961.1:0-21132 GCA_028564885.2 Zoanthus sanctaehelenae
AAAAAATGGCTTCCTTAATAATTAATTACCCATTCCCCCTCCCCCCTCCCATAAAAAATGGATGGTCCCTAATTAATTTTAAAATTCATTCCAATGCTATACGCTAGTAAAAACATCCCACGAAACCGCTTTTAGGCGTCTTGGATTTAATTTATACAAACTTCACATCTGACTCTACCTTTAGGACTATCGCAAATCCTACATTCTGATTGGATACTCTACTAGGCGCAATGAACTGAGAAAATGCACATTATCTCATGCTTGCCGAAGAAGTGCAGGATTAGCGTGTACCACGCCTTCCGAAGGGGGTCTTGTCTTACCTTTCCCAGAACCCCTCGGAGGGCCTTATACTCAGGCTAGTGCAGGACGAGATATTGTGACTGAATGCGCTAAAACTGTTACTCTCTTTGTTCGGCTGTTAGCACGGCTCTTGGGACTTGGGCGTGAACTTTAAAAAGAATGCACACAACATTCAAACATGACGGATGGATTACTCCCTCTGGCTATGAAATCGACGTAGATTATTTTCCATCTGTTACACAACAAACTCGAGTAAAAAGTGGAGCTGGCTTCCAAGAGTTTCGACTTTTGTCAACATTACACTTTTTTTGGGATGGAAAATACACTGCTAAGGAAAACCGAAGTATGCAAATTGGTTACCAATCCTATTCCCGGTTTTCCTTTGACGTCATGGCGGCCATATTGGTGTACTCTTAACAAATTAATGTTGATTATTTCTTTTGTTTTGTACACCAACATGCCTGTCCGCCAGGTGCTAGGTGAAATGACATACGAAGAACGATGTAAAATGCTGTAAAGTGCAATAAAACTGTGAATGGTTTTTTAAGTAATATTTGTAAAGACGACTTTGTCGCGAAAACAAAGCTGTTATCAAGACAAAAACAAAAATGTAAACTTTTTCGCAAACCTGCAAAAATAAATTGTTTCCAACACTCCTTTTCAATTAGAATTGTACAGCATTGGAATAATCTGCCAGCTGACATTGCTAATAAATTAGCTTAAATAATTTTTAAAAAAAGTTAATATAATTTTTAGACATATAAATTTTAGTTTTATTGTTCCTTTTTTACTGTGTGTATGTCACTATGTGTGTGTTTTGATTACTCTTTTTAGGGAGTTACTCGATAGGGTTAACCTCTGAAATTCCTTTCGAGATTCATCCTATTTTTAGTCTAAGGTTTGACTGATATTGTGTATATATATATTTTTTTTTATTTTGTAATCTTGAAAAATAAACATGTATGTATGTATGTATGCTATGTCTGTTTCTTTGAAGTCTCGTGAAGTTGTGTGAAAACCATGAACAGTAATATTTTGCTTGACAGTATTTTTAAAGAAAGGATATCCATCTATTGAATTAATCGAAGCAATATCAGATCCAATTTATCTCTGGAAGTTCTACCTCTTGCAGAAAAAAAATGTTTAGTAAAAGCAAAAAAAAAGTAAATGTTGTAATAACTTAATACAGCCATTTTGTCCGAATTCGGGAAAGATTTATACTTTTTGGCCTAGTTGTTCAAAGGCTGGTTAAGTTTAACCCTGGGTTAATAAAATTCAAACAGGGATTTCTTCTTTAAGAAAAAGTTAACGGTTGTTTATAAATACTGCTTGAATTTTTCTAGAAGTCTTGTTAATACCAAAATTACAGCTTAAATCTCTCCTTATAAGATTGGAAGCATGACCATGGGTTAAACATTTAACCTCGGGTTAGTGTTAATCAGCTTTTGAACAACTGGGCCCTGAAAGCTATTTTGCTGTACACGTGCACGTGGCAAAAACTGGGTTTACGTCGGTGTAAGAACCTGTGAAGTTCACCAGTGACGTAGAACAAAGAAAACAAAAAAGTCAAAACAATAGATAGAACGAACATTATAGTAATAAACAAAGAAAAAACTTCACATTTTCTTACACTAAGAATGAGCCCAAAAACTGAACAGCCGTTCTTGCGAGAACGTTCACGTGCCAATATCAATCATACCTTTACGATATAAACACAAACAGACGATAAAATTACATTTTATTTCTAGATTATATAATAACAATAATATACATACTATACATTTCTATTTCAAAAGCCAGCTAAGATACGTTTTTGGTAAAATTTTAAAATAATATCAGTTTTTTCAAGAACTGGCGCTAAAGATTTAGTACAAATCTTTTCAAGATTTGTTAATCTTTCATAAAATGATATTACCAAATAACTTTTAAGACAAAATGTATAAAAATTTATAGCTACAGTATACACAAACGTTTGAATTAGCTTGGCACAGAATTCTTGTGTCAAAAATAAACGGAAAATAATGAGGGAAAGTTTATTGTGTCAATTAGTAAAAAAAAATAACAATTTACTATGTATGGAATCTTTTTGGAATGCTTAGTGATATTTACATAATTCAAAAATTAAATGTTACTTTGAAAATGGCTGCAACAGCGTGCTAGGATTTAAAATAAACACGCACTTAATTTAATGGTAATTGTAGCTAATCGCAGGAAAAAAGAAAACAGCCGCGTCGTACTCTATACAAAGAGTAAATACAAATCAAAATTTTTTTTACCATTAAATGACTAAGATAATAAATGATAAAACATATCATTATCATTATTAAAAATAAGTCACGGTACATAGTTATAAGTAAACAAATCAGTGCGTTGTTTTTTCTCAAGAAATATAAAAATAAAAATCTTTTGCTTTACAAATTTTGTTGTTTTACATAACGACGAAACGAGCTGTACAGAAGTGTCCTCATCACATTCTAATGTAGCTACCGCAATACTATCGTGGATAAAACCATACAAGATTGTCGATACAAGATTTGTCAAAAGAATACTCAATCTAAAACGACTTTACAAATTGCTATGGATAATACCGAACCTTAAGCAACGCTGGCGAGAATGCGAACAACGGTTCAGAAAAACTTTATTTCCAGCTCATTATTGTACGGTTCATAAAGAGTCTATTTTCTTCGTCTTCGTGAGCAAATTTAGTATTTAGCGATTCAATGTTTTCAAGCTAAACAAAGTATTTGTTGCATTCCAGATAACTTTAAAAACAGTTTTTTCACGTTGAAATTTTAGCGATGAAGTACTCACCAAGACGCTTTTTTAAGACGCAGTTATTGTATTCACTATTGTTGTTTTTTTTTTTGCCGTCGTTGTCGGCATCGCCGTCGTCTTTGCTAAAGGTTCCAAATAGACTATTAAAAAGCTTAAGCACCTGAATATTTCTTCACGACGGAGGTCAATTCTCCGATTGTAAACCGGATCGAGAACGGCATTTTTGGCGCCATTTTTTAACTTAAGTAGCGCGCGCGCTACCATGGCGGACGCATGCGCCTGGGCAGGGTAAAAAGGTGCGAAAACAAACTCGTAAACAGAATGATCGTAAAACTGGTAGCACGTTTAAAAAGAACCTGAAGCACCAGTCAATATTAAAGTAATGTAAATTAATAATTTACAACATAGAAAAAAATTGTTAATTTGTTTGGTGCTTGAAGATATAACTTCAATGTAATTCTGAAAGACCAACACCGAGGCAAAAAGCAGCTAATTGGCCTCCGTGAAGATCACCACGACCGCATGACGTGTTTAGGTACGCAATAGATGTTGACAGTTTAGTTTCGGTTGGCCTCCGTGATAGGAAGAACGTCTGTTCCTTAAGCTCTCTATTGACCAGTTTGTTAAACGATAGATGCTAAAGGCGAATCTACTAAACTCATTGCATGCCATCTGCTTAGTAAACACATAAATAGACTTGAATTTCAAATTTAGGAAGCTTGTTAATCGCATCAAAATGATAAAATTTATGATGCCAAACACGAAGTTGAAAGAAGGTACCGTGATGACTCCTAACAACTGACTAGCAAAATTGCTTGTCAGTAATCAACCATAGGTGTTTTGTTTTTTTAATACGACATAATTTTTGATGAAGGTAGCTTTACAGAGACTTTCGACATTCAAAGCTTATGTATGAACTCTGTAACTGTGCTAATAAGCATTAGAGCACAACTTTGGCGAAATCAAGAGCACGCGTGATGTTGGGAGAGCCACGAGAACGTTGTGAAATTAAAGTATAAACAATAATTCGTCCATATTGCTACTCTGAACCATCAGTCTTTTACGACAATACCATACGTTTTATAAACGCAAAAGAATTCAGGCTAAATCTTTTTAGTTTTTTCAGTAGTTAATATTCCAAGGAAGAAGCAAAAATGCGTACTTATAAACTGACATTTCAATTAAGGCTATACTCGCCAAACCGTACTGCATTCTCTCCAATCACTCAGTGTACAGCGGTACTAAAAACTGTAACTAAGCCACAGGAAAACCAGTTTGTTTTTCATTTATCAGTGGTATAATGATTAAACTAAAAAATGTTCGAGACTGATTTATAATAGTAAAATATAAAAGAATGGCACCATAAATAGAAGGGCACTTTGTCTAATTCTTGTAGCGTCTCCACCTCTTGCTCCTACTCCAACTCCACCATGACCATTATCTTGTATGGAAGGTTTAGGAGTTGAGTAAACAAAATAGATCCCTCGCTGATCATCTCCAACTAACCAAAAACAGAAAATGTTTCTTTTAGTCAAACAAAATATTTAATATATTAGAAGGAATATAAGATTGCTGAGGGGTCTGTTCTATTGTTAATCGAGTGTGGATCGATTTGTTCTCGTGTGAACGGACCCAGTTTAAGGCCTGTTCTGACCTTTTTTTAAATTTAATTCTTTTTTTCTTTTCTTCAATTGCCTATAATATATTTTTCTGTTTTTGTAATAAAATGTATTATTTATAATAGTTGGAAAATGAAATAAGTTATTTCGTATTAGATTGTCCAATACGTGTCCGATGCTGCTTTAAGTGACAAACACACAGATAACTAATTAGAAACCAAGGAGCTAGCTAAATCCTTACACGAGCCTAGTGGCCCATGGGGCCGGGGCTTATCTCCGGTTTCTGTAGTGTTAAACGGATGAGAGCCTTTGACTCCCCCTGGACGGGACACTAATCCATCGCAGGTTAGCTCTCAGCAGATGCAGATTCCCGGCTAGGGCAACGCTCGGAGTCTTAAAATAATTGAGAAAAAGGTGCTGACTTTACTGTAACATCTGCAAATTGATAAACTTTCACACCTTCTCAGAATAAGCCGTTAAACCATAGGCCCTCGAAGACATATCTGTGTTTATTTATGAGTGTCTCTCTCATGTTAGACTGCAAAACTCTTCCTTTGCAAGTAGATCGAAAATCATATGGGAAACTGGGAAGAATAAGTGGACGCGTGACAGGGAGCAGAGAGGAATTGGGGCGAAATCCACTCGCCCCCATTCCTTTTCGCTCTCGTTCACATGTCCATTTCCTCTTCCCAGTTTCCCATGTGATGAACACGCTTGGATTCTCCCAGTGAAGGAAGAGACTGTTCATGTCAACGGTCTCCGTCCACCGTAGAGAGGCAAAGATTGTGTCCTCAATTAGTACGCCTTTGGTCGGCTAGAAGACCTGAGACCTAAATAACGTCTTTACTGAGCCTGTAACTGCCATGTTCAAGACAAGGGGAGTACTCCCTTCGAACTACATCGACCAGATGGACAGCTGCACTTCCTGCCGTTAACTGAACCATATACTGTAACTAACATGTTCAAGACGAGGGGAGTACTCCTTCGAACTACATCGAGTGAATGGACAGCTGCACTTTCTGCCGTTTAACTGAACCATTTACTTAACTGCCATGTTCAAGACAAGGGGAGTACTCCCTTCAAACAACATTGACTAGACGGACAACTGCACTTTCTGCCGTTTTGTTTACATAAAGGGATCAATTCATAGATGCTTTGTGTTCCCAATTCTAGCATTGTTCTTTCTCGGTTAGAACAAGGTAAATTGTAAAATATATCTTACCGGCATTTGGGTTGAGTTTTGGTTTATCGCCACTCTCTCCACTTGCACAGTCTTCATCATCACCACAATTTCCACTATTTGGAATTTTGTTACCTTGTTATGAATAAAATAACACTTTAAAAACGTGTGTACTGTAACAATAGAAACTTTATTTAAGAATAACTTTTCAAATAACAAGCTGAAATATCATTTTAAGATTTAATTAAATTAATAATCACTTATTTACTATTCTGAAAATAGCCGACAAATACACCCATATCAACTTCCATGAGATTCTTAAATATATAAAGCAGTTTCACTATATTTAAATTATAGAATCATTAATTTTCAAAACTGTTTTTTTTGCCATCCTAAGTCATGAGGGCACGTAAACGTTAAGCTTATACTTCGTGTAGAGGACACAAATTTTTGAACCAATCAATAGAAAGAGAAAGCTTACCCCAACCTTATTTTGGCCAATCACAAACCTTGTTTAATGCTGTGACCTCTACACGAGGTAATATCCAAACGTTGTCTTTAAAATTATTATTCTACCCATAATTTTCATTATCATATAAATAAAACACATATTAAGTTTAAACTACAGTATTACTATAAGAACGTTACATAAACTGGGCAGTTATTCTGAAAACTTACTTCCACTAGCACTTGAACCACTACTCTCACCATCTACATCAGCAATTGGTGTAACATTTTTTATAGCTTTTATCTTTTCTTCAAGAAGATCAACCATTCTCTTAAGTTTCTGAGCATCAATTTGACTAGGTTGAAAGTCTGTTGGTTTACTTGGTGAACCAGTGTACCTGTACAAAATTACCAATATGAACAGGAATAGAAAAAAAAATTTGTTTTTATGTTTTTACAAGGCAATCAGAATAGTAATTACTTAGGTTTACTGGTCCTACCCAATTATTTTTGGCAAAAGCATCAGCCTTATGTCAGTGAAGTTACAAATGGCCTGTATGACTCCTCAAATCAATATGAGTCAAATAGAAGTGGTGTAAAAAGGGCGTGGTCATGAAAGAAGTTCATGGATCGTGGTTATGAAATTCGTGGTGAGAACTGAAAGTTATGGAATCCCAACACTTCTAGCAAGAGTAATACGCTATGTTTGAAAAATAGGCGTCTAGAAGTGGAGTGTCATGCAAATGTTACATTAGAACTTTGACAAGGAATTCCCGGCTGCAACTTGATGTGATAGAAGATGCAACTTTCATTAATTTGCTAAAGTAACCCTCTGCAATTTGCTTGAATTTTCTAGGAACAAAACTACCATAATTCAGAGATTTAGGAATTAACATACGTAGGTGGCGGTATAAAGTAAAGTAGCTGGCGGCTGCTTACCGGTAGCTGCCTCTTATTGAAACCTCTGATGAGCCAACAACATTATTTTGTAAACTAACATAGATAAACCCAAGGCAGAAGGCCTTAGGGGGCAATTTGATAGTGTTTTCATGAAAGAAACAACAAATGTCTCATCCAGTTTATTATCAGCACCACTAGCTGCCACCGGTTCCCATCATCAATGTAAGTGTGTCAGGATAACAGATCAACTAAAAGAGAGAAATACACCACACACAAAGCCATTGGACTTTGTGGACTCCTATCCAAGGTTCTGAAAGATCATGCAGATATAATTGCATGTTAACGCACCAAATTTCATGTACATACATGTAAGGTCAAATTTTGCTGCTGAAATATTTAAGCTGACAGTCAGACTTGTTGAGGTGAAGTTTATTCTGCCAATGTTTTTACTAGTGTGCACAGCACATATAAGGGAGAAGGGGGTGGGGTAAAAGGGTCTGCATATCGGCGGATTTGGCGCAAAATTTCGTCTGGATTGCAGATTTCAACAATAATTTTAGCGGATTTGCAGATCCATTAAATCTGATGGATTTAGATTTTGATAAAAACCTTGTGTAGATTAGGGATCCAAAGCATAATTCCAGCCAAACTATAGATCTCTCAATGGACAACCAGGCACGCGAGGTCCAAAAGGTCATGTGACGTAGTGTCTCACTTTGCTTTGTTCTATTTATGACATTTATCATGATCGCTCTGCCAGTACTGTTTTACACACGGGGTTAGAAGATAGCGACCTTGGTCCTGGGATCTGGGACACAGCTGTTTGTCTCCCATGATGAGGGCATAAATGTCCTAGATCTTGCCGAAAATGAAGGCTATTCCATATACAAAGCACCAAGGGCAGGTTGTGTGCTTGCATCTTTCCAAAGAAGAGTTCTTTTCTGTGAACAAACTCGCACGAGCATCTTCAGAATTAATGAACATGAAAATGTAAGCCTCTTTGCAGGAAGAAGGATGCCAAGAAAGGGCAGCAAGAGAGTGTAAATTTAAAACAACTGACTGATGTGTGCATTGAATTTGATAGTGTTTTGTACATGTGCGATGCACAGTTGATTCAGTGAAGATCCAGATGCCTTTGATGGAAACAGCGCATTACTTATGAGCCATTGGTAAGATTTACAGTGCCTTCTTCGTACACACAAAAGGCGAAAAGCCATCAATTGGAAGTGTCAGATGCTGCTTCAAAAGTGCAAGAGTGCCAGCGAGTTCTTTCAGATTTTGAGCAATCGGTTCGTGCACCAGATCATTGATTGTAGGAGCATGCTCTGAACAGACCGCTAGGCATGGCTTCAGCAGCCACTGTCAAATCTGTTGACATATTGGACTGGGGTTTGCACTGCTTGGAGTTACTTATGATGAGTCTTGCCTTCAAAGACACAAATCTGCTCATCTGTACTCTGAATGTCGAGCATTTGCATGCCACCAGTAACGTGTAAAACACCCCTTTGTTTCAAAGAAAACATATTGCAAAAGTTCGGTAATACCATCAAAGAGAGTATTAAAAGGCTTTCTTCATATTCTTTCTACTATTTTACAATTGAGAAAGGTTCATGGTATCAAACCCAGAACATAACATCCAGTTTCAACCTCTTCTGCAGATCCCACTGCTTTCCGTTGTCAAACTACCGGACAAAGCAGAGCAAGAAATGCGTGACTATGCCCAAACCTATGGAGCTGCTGTTAGGCAGAGGATGAATAGTCAAGAAACAACCATGGCGCAGCACGGAACAATGCCAGAAATAATTTACCTGCAGCAGCTACAGATGACGGAAAAAGTGACGTTTACATGTGCAGTCGAACTACCAGAGCAAGATCCAAAGAACAGAGAAGACAGTACCAATGACGATAATGATGATGCTGAAGGCATTGAATACAATCAGAGCACAGATAATGAATCTGGCGATGAAGAGGACCACACTGCAGCCATTGCTGGGCTAGATGACAGATCGGCATTTTCTGCTGTTAGCAGAAATGGAAGAGCAGTTCGAGTTAACACCTGATATATCCTGTAGAGGGGTTTTTTTTAGAGCAAAAAGACCATAGGCAGCTACACTCAATGTCGATACACATAGCTAGTTTTCAGTAGCCACAATTGTAGTGTCAAGGGACTATCAATGACTTGTGACAGATACATGGGGCATATGCAAACAACTGTCCAACTCCCGTTAAAGCCGGTAATTGGCAGATACTGTACCCCTCTTTCACCCTCCTATAAGTATGTGTCTGTCCTTGGTAAGAAGCAATAATTATAGTAACTTAACATGAACATGCAGTCTTAAGCTTTTTGCTGAAAAAATAACATAATAAATTTTATAAAATTATTAGCACAAACCTTCCTTTGTCTTTACCATTCCAGCATTTTTCAAAATCTGACAGAGGTGGAGATACCTGGGCACAAATGTATCTTACAAGCTCTTCAAAGACACTCCTCATATAACGAAGTTTCTGTATTGCTGTTTCCATCTTGGGAAACAGACTTATTTTTTGTGATGGTGACGGACTTGCTGCAATAGTTTTTTTTCTTTTCTGGGTCGCTTGCACTCCTGAAACATACTGAGGACTTGAGCAATGCTCATTTGTCTGTAAGAACAATTAAAACGTTAAAATATAGTTATTTATTTCTACTTTAATTTTGAAATGCAGGAGCTCATTTTCACAAACCAACTTATTTTTAGCAATACCTCATCATATTTCTTCGGGTATTAAAACAACAATAAAACTCAAGAAAATGCAATTTTTTTGAACAATCAAAATGAAGTAACTTATATACTAGAAATCATGGATATATTTCTCATTCAAATCAACATCTTAAAATTCTTTTCAACTTTACAGGAAGTCCGAGTAATGCTCTTAGTGTGTCTAGTTTTTAGTTCATAGTTCTCCCTAATTTCTACCAATAACGTATGTGTCCACACTTAATCACTGACATTACCAAAAGTTTGTATTTTAGTGATGGAATTCAATGATCTGACACATTTGGCTACCATTTTTTTCACTAGTTCATCTTATATTACTGACGACCAGAACTTCAATTAAAATTTTCTGCAAACAGCAATCTAAAAATAAATCAGACCATGAAAAAACACTGTAACATAGGGCGATGAAAAGAATTCTTTGTTCTTAGTATTGAGTTCCTGAAGAAGTTAATTTCACAAATGTATTAAGCTTTTTACATACAATACATAAATACATAAAATACAGTAAATTAGACCCATACAGATATACAGGCCCAAAAGACAAACTTGAGTTAATTTGATGGATCAGTAACCACCATGTGTGTTTTGTGTACCAGGCCTTCCCCAGTGTTCCCCTTCTTTGTTTTTGAAAGGGCGGCTTGTCCTGCCTCTTATCATGGCCGCCCCTTCAAAAATTAATGCTAAAACTACCCCCCTGAGGCCTCGAAAGCAGTCTCTTATGGCCCCAATAACAACAATCCACTGCCGTATATTTGTGTGCAGTGTTTTCGATTCAAACAGTTTCATGTGGTCATTAGTGTGACAAGAATTAATGAATGTTAATCCTTTGATTCTTGAAGCACGCACGGCAAGTTTCCCTGTATTTCCTGAAGCAAAATGCATTAAAATAGAAGAGAAATTTTGAAAATTTTCTTGGCTAGTCGCTCCATGACTAGATTTGTCCTATTTTGTTATTTTAATCCTTAATCCTTAATCTTTTAATCCTTTAATCCTGCCCTTTCTTATAAGGATGGAGAACACTGTTCCCACATGATCCAATCCCAGTATTGACTCAACTGGTGTAAACAACAGAATGCTGATTAAAGAATGCTACTACAATTTACTAGCTCAGCAAAAGTACATACATGTTAAGAATAAACTCTAAATCTACAGTAACACAAGTAGACACGGTTGGCACAGTCGGTACCGTAAGACCTCTGCTTACCAACTACAACCTCCCGAATTCGACCCAGCAGTTTGTTGAGTTTCAAATATTTGTGTGACCTTCTTCACTTACACCAACTCAGCTTTCCATCCTTCTAGGGTAAAAGAAAATTGAAAAATGCACTGGCTCCATGGAGTACTGGGCTTGAGAGGATTTAGCTAACCATAAGCCTTTGCTGGCTCCATTGGCCACTAGACATGTAAATCATTTAGCTTGGTTGTTTTAAAGGCACAACCTGAAATTACTGCTTACCTTGGTTAGAACTTCGGTTTGCTTGACAACTGAATACAAAAGAGCTTCTCCCATATATTGGTGAAGGGTAAGCATTACATTTGGAATACTGTATTGATTTGACCCATGAGCTATTCCATTTGCCAAGTTGTTTAAGGAATCAATGAACTCTTCCCATGGTTTCTGTAGCTGTAAATCAGTACTTAAACAGCTTTTCAACACATCTGTACAAAATCTGTGACAAGGTTTCAAGTTAGGAAATCCTTTGCACAAAGAACAACCATTCATTTGTAGCAAAGCTCGATCACAATGAGATGTGAAGTTAAATCTTTTTGAATCCTCAATTATTTTAGCTCCAAATTTTAAACTTCCAAGAAATATTTGCACTGGCTCCAAAGCTTGAGATAACTGTGAAGTGACTTTAACTGGGTGAGTTCCAAATGGTAGAATAAGATCATACTTATCCTTCAGACATTTTGAATAAGATTTTGTCAAAGGTGCTCGATTTTTTGACATAGTATGCTGGTAAAGGATTGGATAAGTCTCTTTGAAAAAGTTTTTAACCACTTCCCTTAAGTTAACCTTGTTATCTGTCAAGTATCTTTGGAGATTACCAAAGAATGTTGCAAGGGCTACACGTCCAGCTTCTGGGAGCATTTTATCAGTTGTCCATTTCCTTGTGTTCTCCAAAAGAGCATTCTGAATGGTATCTTCAAAGTAATCTAAATTCATATGAAATAGAAAATGTAAGTAACCCAGTTTTAAAGAACAACAACTGGCCCCCTTAATTAGCTATGTGTGGTAGCAAACTGTTTATTACAATCTTCCTGAATGAGTTTGTTTTATGTATACTGACTTGAAAGGTTCATGATTTGCTAGTTTAGAACAGTGTATCAAAATCAAGCCATTTGTAGATAAATTTATAACAGGGACAGATTTACCATGGCCCAGCAGTGCACTATCATGCAAAACTCTGGTTAGCACCTTTCCCCTGGGCTTTTACCTTAGCCGTCATTCAGCTGACAACAAAAATTGTACTATAATTCATGAGATCTAATAAATAAAAAAAAATATTATTCTTATTTAACGTCAATTGCAAAGAAAGAGGCTAATGTTTTATCATCGGACCACCACTCAGGGTCTTAAAATAATTGAAAAGAAAGTGCTGCCTTTGCTCTAACATCTGCAAATGGTTAATGTAATGATATTGTATGTTAATGTAGTTATAAACATCCAGGTAATCAATCAAAGCACATGTATTTCAAGATGGCATCAATATAACACTATAGTAGACTTTTGCGTCTTCTCCGATAAAGACATTAACCCATATGTGGAACAGTCTCTCAATCCTTCTGTTGAGGGACCAAAAAGAACCCACACACTTCTCGCAAAAGGCAGGGTGGTGATCCCGATGCTGTGGTCTGTCTCTTCAACTGAGGGCACTTCTTATAGACTGCCAAAGTGTGCCATAACATGTGCGCTGCTCTGCAGACTTTCAAAGACCCTCAAACTGCAAACTGCTTTAGGTTAAGCACTAAATAAATACTGTAATTATTATTATTATTATTATTATTTATGCTATTTTGGAGTAGCTGAGAAGTTAATTTCTTTAGCTTTGAAAACACGCACAACACAATAAAAACATTAACTTGAAAGAGACAAACTAGGTGGCAATTTTTTAAAGTGAGATGGATTTAACTTAGGATCACCCAAGACAAGTACTGACAGTGATCAGAGTTACACTTCAACCAGGGACTTCTGCATGCAAATCCAGCAGCCTGACTGCTAATTATTTCATCATTTTCTAACTTCAATTTACTGTATATAATACTTAATAAAATATTGCATCAAGTCAATGTACAAGCAAGCTAAAAAATCAAAGCTTTCATTTCTTGCATGACTGAAACAATAAAAACATATCAACATATAAACTTTTGAGTTAAATTTAAGAGTGGATGCCCTAAGTTTTGGTAACATGAAAAAATAATAAAATCTCTGTACAGCCCAACAGTTATTACAGGATCTGCCAAAGTTGACGTTAATACATACTTACATTAGTTAACCCTTACAGTCCCAGTTGTCAACACCCAACTTTTCCATACATAACACATATACAAATAAAATAAAACATTTGGCAATGAGAAATTGAGAATTGATCAAACAAAGCAAACTATAAAGAAGATTAAAAGCAAAATTCTCTCAAACTTGTTCAATGGAAAGTATGGGAAGAAGTTGGAAGAATTTAGCAACACATCTGGTACTGAAAGGGTTAATCAATTGTGAGCTAACTTCATGGACTGATATAGTACACAACATGATCATACAGGCTTGAAAACCTGAAAGTTAATGATTTTTTAATAATGGTAAAAAAATCTTTACTCTGGAAGAAGGAAAATAATATTTCTAGCTTATTGACAACTAACAAAAATACAACAATTAAATGTTTTTCATCAGGCAATATACAGTTTTCAAAAGCAAAACAATTTTTGTGACTGCAGATATTTTTAATAATAATAATAATAACAATGTAAGTTTTACATAACTTTAAAGTACTTTATTTTTTATTTTACAATTTAAAATAAACTATATAAGAACAAAAATCACTGCAAATAATCCAGCATTTCAAAGTCATCCTGACTTCATTTTCAAGGATTTTTTTAAGTAGAAAATGAAAGTCAGGATGACTTCAAAATGTTGGATATTTGCATTAATTTTTGTTCTTAATACTTTTAAGAAATCTCTGTTATTCAAAATATATAAAGCTCAAAATTATTAAACTGACTGAGCAATACAAACTTTCATTAGAAGCTTATAAATCACTTTAAAAGGAAACTTCTTAAATATTTTATATCATTGATTTACTTTTGATAAATCATAAATATTACAAAATTCACAAAATCAGAGAACAGATCTTTGTGCAATAATCAAAAAGAATAAATTAAAATTATCAAATACACTAAAATATAAGAATATTTTATACATGTTTATAACAAATGGAACAAATAAGGGTTGTACTGATCTTATAGCTGGAAACTGACTATATGTCTGAAACATGATTGAAAAATTATTTATTTTATGATTTTACTTGAAACTTTTGCAAAACAACAAATTTAAATAATTACAGTAAACACCGAGGCCTGTCCAGAGATGACGGGAAACAAAAGAGATCTGAAACTCTTCTGCACCCTTACTGATTAAATACTTTGACAAAAAACACAAACCATTTTGAAGCTTCAATTTTAAGTACAATGACAAGTGTTTCTTCTAAAAATATTGTTAATAGCAAAACTAAAGCTAAAAAGAGATTCATTATAATTACAATCTTTTAAAGATCTTTGAAGAAAGCAAAACCGAAAACTTTGTTTGTGAATCAACAAAAAACACATTTCTCTAAATATAAACTGAAGTATTTTTATAAAATTTAATCAATTTGGTGCACAACACAAGTACAGAGAAATGACCAAAACAGGCATATACAATATCAAGAGTCTTATTCATTCATTCATTCATTCATTCATTCATTCATTCATTCATTACAAAAGAACATAAATTATTTTAAAACTTCATTTACAAGTTCTTGATAACCCAATTATAAAGATGAAAACCTTAGACCTTCAGGTTTTTTTGTAGCTTAACTTAATTTTCCACAGTTTATGGAGAGTTGTACTGTTGTTGTTTCCTTTGACAACAACAAAGCTGTAAAACACAACACTGAATAGTGTATTTAAGCTGAAACATAACGTTTTGTGGTTAATAAATCGTCTGAAACTAAAGGAAAATTCGGTTGATTTGTTTCCCAATGCAATTACAAAAAAGGTTTTATTACTTAGGTTTACTTTAATATTTATAATTTACAGCTGTGCATTCCAGCATGTAATTAAGTCAAGAACTGATGTCTCCCTATCTATAAATATTCTAAGTTGGTACCATTACACAAGTATAGTACACTAAAAAACTGATTTGATATGTATGTATTAGAGTTTTTTGCAATTCTATTCTTAGTGTTTGAAATATAGTCGGTAAAGTTCTGCCTCTGGTAAAACGACAGTTTAAAATGCATTGGATTCACTTCTCAGAAATAGAAAATATGGTTTGCTACGCTTTATAAGTTTTGACTCGGTCCAATACGTTTTGTGTAAAACGTCTTATCTAGCTGTCTATTTATGCTTGTATGTTTTTGACAGCCAACTTTGTTCTCTACACTCTCGTATTTGTTAGCTACCTTCCATTTTAATTTTTAATTTCTTTGCTTAGTTTAAAGAAGTGTGCGATGAAATATTTGATTCTTCTTGACTTAATTATATACAGAAAAATTACGATATAGTGCCAGCTTGTAAATTGGTGCTTTTTAATACCGAAAGCATTTTTTTCAAGTAATTTATATGATAGAAAGTGCTTTTAAAACAGCACGACTAAATATACTTGACAATGAAGACACAAATTGCCATCCAATGCTCTGAAACTGGATCAGATAAGTCGGTAAATTTTTAATAAAATGATCGATTCAAATTGCGCACAACTAAAATTCTAAGACATTATTAGCCGAAACGAATCTAAACAACAAACTCCTTTGTTTGAAAAGCACGCTTCAGTTCAGAAATTGTAATTCATAGATTTCAAACACACTGTGATCACTGTTTAAGTCATACTCCTATAATTAGAATACATCTTCACTTCCAGAATGAAAACCGAAGTAACACGCAAAGTGAAGTTGATCATAGTCATAACATTAAGTTGGCTTTCTTGGTAATAAACAAACTAAATATATTTCGACGATGACAGGAAATGTTGAACGCCCTTCGAATGATTTTCAAACTACATGTATCACGACTCATTTCCATCATCTATAATTCCAGCATCTAACAATCTGTGCCAGAGTTTTTAGTCGCAACAACGATCAAGTTTGAAATGAGAAAACCCATACGAGAAAACATAAACAGAACGCAACTTGTAATCTTGTTAGAATTATACTTACGAATGCCTGCAAAGACTGCTAAAGAATAAAATAAGATTACTAAGAGAGCTTATTAGTTACAAAAGAAATAATTTATTTTTGATTATGTACAGGGTAAATGTTCTATTAGGTTTTAAAAAAGATCTGCGGCTTAATCAAACTACCAAGAGTATTTTCATGGTTTGTTGGTAGTCTTTATTTCTTGTCTTCCGAATTGTTTATAGGAAATCATGATCACACAAGAGCAAATACACTGAAGTCTCCTGGGAGCTAATATATGTAATATGGTTATTCCGATAGTCATAAAAAACAAAACTTGGACAAAGGAATATCAGTTTTGGCACATTTCTAGCTTAGATAGTCATATATTCTGTAGCTCCACGTGCATAGGGCATGTGAGTAAAAATGAAAGTACTTACTTTTTAGATCGTCATAAAGCGTAAAAAGGGAAGTTGCCGTCCCATCATATTTCTTTACGATTTTTGACTTGAACGCTTTTACATTATTAGTTTGTAAAGCCTGCTCTGTCTGCTTCGTACAGCATGATTTTTCTCCCAAGCAAACTTGCGGTTCATTACCTATAGGCATAGCAAATAAAGCGGAATAGATTAATAGAGTTCAACAAATGAAGACCATTGCTAGCATCATTTCACAAATGATCAAACGTTACAATTCACATACGTGCCTTTCAGCGGTACGATCGGCTGCGATGGTGCGTTTGCTAACTGTTTTGGACATGACGAAATTGTTTGGCTAGCTACAAAAACCGAAAGTGAGCACAAAAAACACCAAGTTATAACACCATTTGCCATCTCCAAAATTCTTGATTACACAAAGCAGCAATGATAGAGGAGATTGCTTTCAAACAGCAGCAAACAAGTCACTTAACCTGCCCTTCAGATCACAGTTCGGTCTTTAGAAATTCAACTCCGGAATTCTACCATCGAAATCAATAGCTCCACAAAGGTTATCTATAACGTTAATTGCCAGCCCACTAGTGACGCACCTTTCCCATATTCGGTATCTTAGTAATAATACAGACAATGGCACAATCACAGTCGATCATCTGATCTGTCAAAGAACTTTTCAACTGCTTTTCAAAACGTAAAGCGCTTTATTTGTTGCCAACTAATCAGGGAAAATAAACTTGAAATTCTATGCAACTCTAAAAAATGGAATCTATTAGTATTAAAAATGGAAGTTTGAACTAGAAACTCGTCAATTCCATTTAATCATTGACATTTAATCTTCAGGTAAAACATTAGTTTACTTGAAATTATTGATTTCTTTTTTTATTTGGTTTGAAAACAAATCGTATACATCTACCTTTTAAAGTTTTAGACAGACTTAAGCGGACTGAAGGAGTTAATTAAATCGATCACCCACGAAATACATCTTTGAAAGTCAAGCAAAACGCTCGGATTTTTTTTTTGTTAATTACACTACAGACCGTGTGAATTGATTGAATGTACTAAAATTGGAAATATCATTATCAAGATAGCTGACAAAAACAAATTGCATTTTACTTTTTTCAAAATCATGTTCTAATTTTTAATGAATAAAGAAAAGTTCGAGAGTGGAGTTAGAAATTATTAGCATTTCTGAATGATTTTTTTGTTTTCCCAGCTTTTTCGTAATTTTTGATCACGTTTCTTCACAGCTTATCGTGATACAAATGGAAATTTGTCTTGTGTTGTGATTGCTTTAAGTCTTTTAACAAAAAGCTTAATCTAGTATTAAACCGCAATTTATTGAAAGAAAAAAAATTGCTGTGCTGTCCGACTGTGATGAGCATGGCGCCTAAACAACGTAGTTTATGTGTAACACTTCGTTATAAAGCAAAGATTTTTTGACTGCTTCTATTGAAAAAAGCAGGGATTAAATAAAACAGAGTCGTGTATTTGTAAATTTTAATCTGTTTGTGATTTCCGGTTCAAGCACAAGGCCACTAAAGTACTTTTGCAGCGGATAGACATCATAGTGTAAAAGCATTAGACTTGGCGTGAAAGTTAAAATTTCTCCTTTTCAATTTTTCCATTAGTTTTAAACTTTTGTAATGAACAAAAGGCAAATAGAAATTTTTATAACGTCAAGACTCAAAAATTGATTAACTAATTTGTTTCAGACTTTGGTAGATTTTTTTTTTCAAATTCAAGTCAGTTCAAACCCATAAATGTCGCTCTCAGCCGAGAAATCGAAGTTAATTTGAAACCGCATTAAGAGATAACAGTGTTTGCTAATTTGTTGACAAAATTATTTCGTTAATATACTGAAACCAATAAAAAAGTTGAACTAATCAATTTCTCCAACGTTTTTAATTTAAGAAATATCTTTTTGATATCAAAGTTATTTATTTATCAACGTCCTAAAAACCGAATGCATATGACAATTTTGTAAATTGGTAGTTCTTGAATTAAACAAACTAAATTGGTTTGACAATTTTAGCCTAGAATTTTAGCCTAGTTTTTTACTGAAACCTGCTTGGTTTTTGTGAAATAATGCAATTTAGCTTGAGAAAAATTTTGCATGTTCAAGTCTTGAATGCTCATAACTGAGGATCAGTTACATTTCAGTAAGAGGTTTTTGTTTTTACATCTAAAAAATACAACATAATTGTCTTATTCCGGAAATTAAATACAAAGGGGAAAAACAGCCTCATTCAATACCCCAAAAAATTTGTAGTTTTGGCGTTTCTGTAGTCCAGGAAATGGTATTTTAAGCCGATTTCCTCTTCTTAGAAGGGCTCTCATCTTCTTTTGCCTCTTCCTCTTCTGTTTTACAATTCTTGTTGATGTCTTTTTCGTTGTCGTGTTGTTTGACTTTTTCCTTTATTGGCTTCAAGCCCAATTCTTCAACTTCTGTGTAATCTTTCACAGGTACCTCCTCAATCGGTTCTTTGTTTTCTTTTTCAGGAGAATCAGCCTTTTCCAGTTTTTGAGACTCGTTTATTTTTTCCTTTTGCTCATTCATGACGGCATCTTTTTTCACCATTTCATTTTCAGTTTTTTCAAGTTTTTCAACAACAGCAGCCTCTTGTGTTGTTTCACTAAACGTTTCCTTCTCTGGCATTTTTCAATGTTGGTTACACCCTAAACTTAACTTTACTTCTTCCAGTCAAAGAAATTTCATGAACACAGTTGCTTTTTCTTTTACGGAGAGTGAATGACAAGATATCCGTAGAGCCTGCGGAGTTGACGGTGGTTCCCGCTGGTTTTTTCCATTCGTGCTTTTTGATTGGTTAATACCTGTCAACAATGTTTGCCAAAAGGAAATGGCGGGAAGAAGGCACGCAGTTTTACCGCCATTTTGCTCATTAAAAACAAATAAATATAAACTAATACAAGTATGTTGCGGTGTGTGCTGCCCTTTCCTCTAAGCACTTTTGAGGTCTTACAATGTCTGTTTTTAAAAAAAGAAAAGCGTATGTTGTCCACTACCGGTAGCGGACAACATACGCTTTTACCCATGTTTTAAAAACGCTTTGCTATAACTTCCAACTGAAAAATTCCATTTTGCCACCTAAACAATCTATTTTATCTATATAATCCAGCTATTAAAAAGTTTCTAAATACATGCTTTGTCACACTTGCCTCATTGAGAGAATCATTGCAGAGAAAAAGAAAAAGGAAAAATCATGCTTATCTACGGTGTAAAAACCTTTTAAATTTAATATGAAAATATATATACCACGCAAAACTGTAAACTACTAACGTAAAGCTCTTCTTCTCTCTTAAACGTCGTGTTGACTCCTTTATTTGTCTCTTTATTAGTTTTTCTAAAAACCTTTGTTTCGTCACTGTTATGTTCGTTCTAACTATTGCTTTAACTTCATTGTTTTTTTTTTTGTTTATGTCACGATGAACCTCACAGGTTCTTAGGGAAACCAAACATATCGATTTGTTGCTCGAAAAACGTTAATTCGACGTTTCTCTGGGGAAACCCCATCCCCGTTAAAACGTAAGCTATAAGGCGATCTATCGATACTTCTATTTGAAAATAACAATGACCCTTATATTTCAATTTAGTAAAATCCAACTAGTAGACTATAATCGCATTTTGCTGAAGTTTCGGAAAAGTATTTGAGCTCATTGCTACATAATTCTATACCAAAATCTACAAAAAAGTCAACTAAATATGGAATAAAGATATTTAACGGTAGGAATACACAAAATAAATTTGAACTGTTGAGTGTTGACAAATGTTACCGTAAATTTGACTCCTTTTGCAACTACTATTTTTATCGTTTTTTGGACAAACTAAAATAACTATTTTTTACTGAATAGTTTTCAAGCTAAACAAGGTTTGAAACTCCGATAGAAGAGATGAAGAAAAAAGAGCTAAACGATTGCCTTAAAGGGTTTTTTCTTGCCGCAGTGAAGCAGATAGACTGAAAAGATTTCAAAGTTTCGTCTAGTGAGTACCGTATTTGTAATGTTTTGACGCAAAAATAAAATCAAAGTTTAGCTTTAACTAGCGAGATATGTTTTGTCCTTGATATTTTTTTTTGACCAACTGGTTGGATTTTACTAAAACAATCATTCCTCTCGCCCTCATGGCCTCGTGGCCTCTTCGGCCTTCGGTCTCATTGGCTACTGACATTCGGGCTCGAGCCGAGGAATAATTAACAATTATTCCAAGAGCGCGCGTTGGATATGAGTTGGTAAATAGCCAACGAGGGGCGTAGTGCCGAGTTGGCTATAATCATCTCATATCCAACAAGCGCGAATGGAATAATTGTTTTATTAAATTTCCAAGCCCTTCGATAC